>JAQIXG010004545.1:0-12735 GCA_034700105.1 Oconnorella tubifera
TAGACAGTGTAGACAGGGTTAGACAGTATAGACATGTCCAGACAGTCTAGACATGTCTAGACATGTCTAAACTGTCTAGACATGTCTCGACATGTCAAGACCTGCCTAGACATGTCTAGGCATGTTTAGACATATCTAGACAGTCTAGACGTGTCTTGACCGTCTGTATAGACAGTCTGTCTAGATAGTCTGTCTAGACAGACTGTGTAGACTGTTCGGACTGTCTCTCTACACAGTCTAGACAGTTTGTCTATACAATTTAGACTGATTGTCTAGACGGACTGTCTAGACAGATTGTCTAAACAGACTGTATAAACTGTCTAGACAGACTGACTAGACAATTTTTTTGATTTAATTAATAATAACAGTACTTAATTTGGCAAGTAATTTTGGTTTAGCGCGTTTAATTGGTTTGTTGTTTACTTTGATTCTTTACTGTGGTTATTGTATTGATTAGTATTGATTAGGATTGATTATTGATTAATATATTGACTATCGATTATTGTATTATTATTTTCATTAGTATTAATAATTAAAAACTAAATTTTTATTTTTTTGTTGACTTTCTAGATGTAAGTGGGGTGGGGCCCACGGGAATGACTTCAACTGATTTCCCACAAAACTTTGGCCACCAGACCCTGCCCGGGGGTAATTTTTATTTCAGAAATTATTCTTTCAATTATTTATAACTTTATGTATTAGTTAGATGTATACGTCATTTCTAAAGAAATTCATTTACTTAAAGATTCAAGCGTTCACTCATCACTTGGTTTACATATACAAATAAAATGTCATTGAATAAATATTTTGAGCTGATGTGACGTTAGTTATAGATCTATTAACGCATAACTGAAAGTAGTTATTTAACTATTCGGTTAGTTTATTTGTTAACTCTTTAGTTATTTAGTAATTAGTTATATATTGACGGTGGCAAGTTACTTACAAGTTAAAATTTCAGCTTAACAATCAGATTGAAGCGTATTAATAACATATTATATAACTTCATTTAGTTAAACGTTTTGCTAAAGGTTGCAGCAAGGATAACTTTAAATAAAACGTGTTATATAAAATATAACCTTAAAAAGAAATAACGGAAAGTTTTTTTAAATTCTTTATAACGCTTATTACTCGACTGCTTAAATTTTTTTTTTGGTTTAATTTTTTTACGTTTTTTCGTTTATTTAAACAAGGCGTAAACGGGTTAAACGGTTTAAACGGAAGTAACAACGGCACGCTGCAGGACTTCCAGTGTCCCTCACGTCCCGACCACGGGTCAGAGGGTAGAGCGATCCTTCTCAAAGTGAATCACTTCCAAGTGAACATACCGAAAGGATTTATACATCACTACGATGTCAGCATACAGCCGGATAAATGTCCCAGACGCGTTAATAGGTAGAATATATATCTTTATTTATTTATTGAAGGAGATAAATGTCCCAGATTTTATAGTAGATATATATATCTTTAATTTTTTAATTATTTCAATCTTACAGTAAAGCAAAAATCTGACTACATTTCAAAGTATTGTGGCTTTATTAGACTGTAATTAGTGTTTGTGTGAAATACTTTTGGTATATTTATGAATATAACCCGCGGGATATACAAGGTTTTACAACCCAAATATTTTCTAGTGTATGCGTGTACAGGTTTTATGCTTATGCGGCTGTATGCCTATGCGGGTTATATATTTATGCTTATGCGTGTTATACGCATGCGCTAGTTTTATTCATAGGCTTGATGTATGCAAATGTATTAATTGAAGTATTATTTTTGTTAACACAGAGAGATCATTGAGACTATGGTGCACTGTTACTCACAGAAAGTATTCAACGGACAGAAGCCAGTTTTTGATGGAAGAAAAAATCTATATTGTAGAGACCCGCTGTCTATAGGCCGAGACAGAGTATGTTATTTAGTCATTTCATTTTGTTAGGAAAGTGATTACTGCGCCGGATCAAGGATTGTAGTGGGCTAGTGTTTAATTGAGGGTGGATATGTAGGTGGCTTGTTGCACCCTTTAATAAAGAGGACTAGTTTGTACGTTAATCTAATTTTAGTTTTGATCTTAATTTAATTGCATTCCGGAAATTTTAAATTAAATTAGATGAAATTTAAATTGAAGTAAGTTTTGGAATTTCACTTTAATTTCTGAGATGCTAAAATCTAGCTTTTTTTACTGTTACTGTTAGCACTCCACTTTAAACTCGGTGGTTTTTAGATAGAGTTAGTGGTAGCAATACTGCTGTGTTTTTTCAGATAGAGTTAATGGTAGCAATGCTGCTGTGTTTTTTCAGATAGAGTTAGTGGTAACGCTGCCCGGGGAGGGAAGGGATCGGGATTTCCAGGTGGCTATAAAGTTTGTAGCGCAAGCGAGCCTATACGCGTTAGAGGAAGCGTTGGAGGGAAAGTGTCATCAGATGCCAGCAGATGCCATCCAGGCACTAGATGTCGTAATGCGACATCTGCCCAGCATGACGTGCGTTTCTGTTAATAGTAATGTTGTTAATAAAGTTATAGTTTTATTAGTAGCGTAGTGATTAGAGAAATGATGATATAATCATCACAATGATTTGAAAATATTTAATGATGATAATTTTATCGAAATAACGATGACAAATGATTATTTCTGGGTGTAATTTGATGTAATGGTGTGTAAAATAGATGTAATCTGATTGTAATGTTTGTTGTAATATTTTATAAGATTTAAGATAAATGTTTATTTTATAATAACTAGAATTTTATTGATATTTTTCTGTTTGATTTATATTTAGTTACACCCCAGTGGGGCGTTCATTTTTCTCCCCCCCTGAGGGGTATAATCACCCCCTGGGTGGGGGGAGGGAGGTCTGGTTTGGGTTTCACCAAAGTGTGCGCCCCTCCTACTGGAAAATGATGCTAAATATTGATGGTATCATTTCTATTTTATACACATTTAGCAAAAAGTCATTTTATCGTAATTTTATAATAATTAATTTAATTAATTTTAATTAATAATAATAATTTTCTAATAATTTTAGCCTAATTAAATTAAATTAATTAAATTAAAAATTATCGTGATAATTATTTAATTATAAGTTCTGTTATAAAATGAAATAATTGCAAATAAATTGCATTAAATTATTAAATTGCATTAAATTATTAAATTAAATTAAATTATTAAATTTGATTAAATTATTATACTGCAATGAATTATGAAGTCTCATACTTACTCGTCATATATGTTTTGTAATAAACAGTCTCAGCGACAGCTTTCTACAAAGCCCAGCCAGTCGTTGAGTTTATGTGCGAAGTGTTAGAATTACAAGACACGAATGAACAAAGGCGTCCCCTGGCTGATGCGCAGAGGGTTAAGTTCACTAAAGAAATCAGAGGTATAAGAAGGGTTAAGTGGTCATTTTTAACAAATGATTTAATGAGGACTGTATAAAAGGAATTATAATTTTAAACATTATGTAGATAGCATTTACAAATTGTATAGCAAACTTTAATGTTTTAGAAACTTATGCGGTTATATTTATAAAGTAAAGCCGCAAAATCAAAAAAATCTAAACTGATGCTAAATAGAAATCTTTTTCAAAAAATATTCGTCATTAATATCTAGGGAAACTTGTTGCTTATTCTTTAACGCTATCGATGATATTAAGTTATGCGTTATGGGTGCTGCATAGGTTTGAAGGTGGAGATCACGCACTGTGGAGCGATGAAACGCAAGTATAGAGTATGTAATGTGACACGCAGACCTGCACAAACGCAATCGTAAGAAATACTTTGTTTTTGTCGTAAAAATATCAACTTTAATAAAATTTAAACTTGTCGTAAAAATATCAATTTTGAGAAGCTTTTACACTTTTTTTAAATGAATTTTTTTAATTGCGATACTGTTGTTTAAATTGTTTTTTTATTCTGTTGTAAAAATTGTATATTAAAAAACAAAAATTAATAAAATTAAAACTCAATTTTTTTGTTGTAAATGTTAGAATTATGACTTGAAGTTAAACGTCTAAATTATTGTAATCACGATAAAACGGCCCCGAATACCTTAACCCGACAAAACGGCCCCATCAATTTATTTAATAACCCTAAACTTAACCCTAGCACTAACCCTAACTGCAATCATAACCCTAATTTTAACCCCATGATTAAGGATTAATTGGTTTAATTAGTAAATGTTTTTTTATTAAAGTTTTTGTTTTCAGTTTTCCGTTGCAAATGGATTCTGGTCAGACAATTGAATGTACAGTGGCTAAGTACTTTCTCGAACGCTATAAAATGAAACTACAGTTAGTTTATTTTTAGAACACTATATTTCTTAAATAAATATACACTTGTTACCATTTTTTTTCTTTTTTCTATATTTCTTTCTTTACTTTCTTCTACACTTTTTTATTTGCTATATCAATAGCATGGAAGTACTGTGTTTTTAGTTTATATCTGATAGATGCTTCATAAACTACTGTGTGAGTACAGTAATAACATAAGAGAATTTAAATATACTTGATAAAATACTGTGTTTATGAAATACTCTATTTTAAGATACTTTTTGAGAATCTATCTCATTGTGTCTGCTTGTGTAGATATCCTTATCTGCCTTGTCTGCAAGTGGGACAAGAACACAAACACACATATCTACCACTAGAGGTCTGTCTGTCTGTCTTTGTCTGTCTGTCTGTTTGTCTGGGTGTCGGTCTGTGTTGGATATGACGTTGTCTACTTTGTCTGTCTGTTTGTTTTTATATAGCTTATTCTCTCTGTCTGTCTGTCTGTCTATTAATCTGTATGTCTGTCAGTCCGTAAGCGACTGCCTATCTCAGTCTATATCTCACTCTCTGTCTGTCTGTCTGTCTGTCTCTCTGTCTTCATTAATTATTTAATCATTTTAATTATTTTCCATCTGTTAAATTTGTAAATATATATATAAATAATATTTTCAAGAAAAATATTTGTGAATTTTTATTAAGGTCTGCAATATAGTAGGTGGTCAAAGATGCATTAAGAAGCTGACTGACTTACAAACTTCTACTATGATTAAAGTAATCATTATCATCATTATCATAATCAGTATTATTATTATCATCATTATCATCATCGTTTTCATAGTCTCTTAATGATGATTATACGCTCTATGAACATTAATATACGATATTGATATATCAGAGGAATGATTAGTGTGTCTGATCAACACAATTATATTCCGCATATATATTATTATATGAATATATATCTAAAGCGTTTTTAATTAATTAATTATAATAATTAATTCACTAAGGTAACTGCAAGACCAGCACCGGACAGAGAGAAAGAGATCAATAATCTAGTAAGCCGTTTATATGTTATAATATAATTCATATATTTAATATAATTTTTTAGTATTACTGTTTTAATTTCAACCTATTATTGTAACTTTTCTTTTCAGAAATGATCAAGATGTTTTTATTATTAAAATATAGCGATGCTATTGACATAAATAAATGTTACAGTTAAGTTTGACGTCTGGATTACAGTATTATAATGATGTGTCAGACGTAGCTGTCAATTTAAGCGTCATACTAAAGGGTGCAGCGGGTTAGAGAAATAGTGAGCTATCCGGGATTCAAACCCGGACCTACCGCGTCCGAATCCAGTGCTCTAACCGCTTCTCTAACGGGCCTTGACTCTTATATAAAAGTTGGTATTGTTGGTTTTTAATCTGAGAAATGAGTGTATTTTATGATTTTGTACCTTGAAGGTGAGAAAGGCAGATTTCAATAATGATCCGTATTTGAAAACATTTGGTATAAACGTCAGCAGTCACATGACAGAGGTCCAGGGGAGGGTTTTACCTCCACCTAAATTACAATATGGAGGGAGGGTGGGTTTTGACTTTATTCATATTTATTTTATCATCATTATTATCATCATTGTCATCATTATTATCTTATGGAGAGAATATAAAATTAATATGTTATCATTTGAAAGTTATATAATTAATATGAATAACTAATTAAATGTTAAAATTTACATAAAAGAATCATCATTATCATCATTATCATCTTATATATATTTGATCATCTTTTATCTTACTAGCTTTTATTTGTTTATTTAATTCTTATTCCTAAACCTTTTTGTGCTGATGTGCCTTTCATTCAGCCAACCCTCTCCCCCCCCACTTTATCTCATCTTTATTTTGTATTTTATTACCTTTATGTTACACTGCATTTTTTGTGAAAGTTTGACCCTTAATTTTAATCCACTTTACCCTACCTTGAGATGCCCCTTTTCAATGATGCCCTTTTGTTGCCCTTTAGACGAAGGCCCAGGTTGTGCCCAACCAGGGTGTGTGGGACATGCGAGGCAAGCAGTTGTATCAGGGCATACATATACGTGTCTGGGCAATCGCTTGCTTTGCCCCATCACGCTCTGTCAATGAAGAGGCGCTCAGGTTTGTTATACTTCTCTTTTTTGTTTGTTTTTTGCATTTATTTGCTTTAGTAAAATTAATTTAAGTTTGTTAACTGACATTTATTAGTGCTATATATATTTGTGCATTATATTAAACTTTTTATCGATTTCAAGTTTTTTCGTTTCGTTTAGAAATTTTTCCCAGCAGTTACAAAGGATCTCGAATGACGCCGGAATGCCCATCATGGGCCAGCCCTGCTTCTGTAAGTACGCAGCAGGGGCCGACCAGGTGGAACCCATGTTTCGTTATCTCAAGAATACATACCCTGGGCTGCAACTTATTGTGGTGGCTCTACCAGGGAAAACACCAGTTTATGGTTAGTTGTGTGGTACATTTTTTTAATTTTTATCATCATTTTTATCGTTATTTTTAATCATCGTTGTTATGATTATTTATAACTTATTTATTTTTATTGTTATTTATATATTGAAGTTGTATGTCAGTAAGAATGGATTGGGTGGAAGAATAGTCCGAAACCCAAAGTTACTTCGGGCTGATGCCCAAAGTTATCTTGGGCTGCGGTGTTAATAATTGGGCTGAGATTAATAATTTATATTTAATATAATAAATGAGATTATAATTTATTATACTTAATTAAATAAATATGAACAGCTGAAGTGAAGAGAGTAGGAGAGATAATGTTTGGTCTCGCTACTCAGTGCGTGCAAGCTAAAAATGTCACTAAAACGTCACCACAAACACTCTCTAATCTCTGTCTCAAGATAAACGTTAAACTCGGAGGAATAAACAGCATCCTTCTACCGAGCATTCGGTTTGGTTATACTTGTTTTATAATGTGTTTAAATTTAAGTTTCATGTTGTCGTGGTTTAAATTATGTTTTTAATTTAATGTTTAAGTTACGGGTTTGTTTTGTGTGGGAGATACTAAAGCGTGCAGCAAGTTTAATTTATGTCTAATTACAGTATTGTGTCAAAGTATATACATATATAATTGTCTTTTTTAGTGTCTTACTAAAGGGTGCAGTAAGTTTATTGTCTAGATTATCATATTATATGAGTTATGTCTCAGATGTAGGTGGTAATTTAATGTTTTATTAAAGGGTGCAGCAAGCTTTTAATGTCAGGATTACCGTATTATATGACTGATGTCTAAAACGTTGCTCTAAATTTAAGTGTCTTACTAAAGTGTGCAGCAAGTTATTTTAATCGGTTTTTAACGAATAATTTTTCTACAGACCCGCAGTTTTTCGTGAGCCGGTGATATTTCTTGGGGCTGATGTGACCCACCCCCCCTCTGGGGACAGATTCAAACCCTCCCTCTCAACGGTATAATCCATTTCTGTTGCTTTCGTTTTTATTGTTTTAATTTGTGCAAATTTTTTTCAAGTTTAGTTAATGTAGGTTTTATCATTTAAGTTACTTTACGATAACCTTTTTTTCTTTAATGTATCAGTTTAAATAAGATTTAGTTTTTTTTTTTATCCAGATGCAAGAACCAGTTATCATCACTGGAGACGCTACTATGCTGCCATCTGTGGAGTACTGTTCCAAACCTTCCATTGCAGCGGTAATTTACTTTATATAAATTGATAATTAGCTTTAAACCCCGTCCAAGGAAGGTATCTAGTCTTTATCAACTTATTGAAAAAGTTTACCATACACGAATATAATTAAACTAAATAATTACACACTAAAGAATACTTTACATAACCTCAGGTTGTAGCGAGTATGGATGCCCATCCAAGCCGCTATTCAGCCACTGTACGAGTCCAACCGCACCGTCAAGACATCATACAAGAACTCTCCACCATGGTGCGAGACCTTCTCATGCAGTTCTACCGGTCAACCCACTTCAAACCGACCCGCATTATATTCTATAGGGACGGGGTCAGTGAGGGTCAGTTCATGCAGGTCTTAGTGCATGAGTTGAGAGCAGTGAGGGAGGCTTGTATGAAGTTAGAGGTGGGCTACCAGCCTGGGATAACGTTCATTGTGGTGCAGAAGAGACATCATACTAGACTGTTCTGTGCTGATAAGAGAGATCAGGTGGATTAATATAGGGTTAAGTTTGTGGTAAAATGAGTTAATAAAGGGTTAAGTTGTATTTAACTCAGTGCAATAAAGTCTTAACTTGTATTAACACATCATGCAATAAAATTGTAATCTTGAACTTAATCCAATTCTAGATTTTCTGTATAATTCTAGATTTTCTATATATTAATTCTACATTTATCTTAAGTATTCTTATTTTTTATTTGCGGTAGATTGGTAAAAGTGGTAACATTCCCGCTGGTACTACGGTAGATATCGGTATAACCCACCCAACCCAGTTTGACTTCTATCTCTGCAGTCATGCTGGCATTCAGGTCTTGCATCTTATTCTTCTTTTTATTCTTTCTTTCTTTCTTGTTGTTATTCTTCTTTTTTTCTTTTTTTGTTCTTTTTTATTTTTTTATTCTTTTTTTCTTTTTTTCATTGATTGACGTTGATGCTCATTCAATGTATTCATCTTATAGTGAATGCAAGCGAATGAGTGAATGCTTTTTAGTTAGTTATTCTTCTGATGTTTAAACTTCATTCACTAATCAATAAATATCATTACAACTATTATTTCTACATTTGTCAATGTTTTTCAAATTAAATTTTTTTTTAGTCATACTTGTCCAGCGCCCACCCCCCCTCCCCCCGTCTCAATATTCCATGACTTGCTGCATACACCCTTTGTAGAGTCTCTCACATTAAAACTTTTGAAATAATTGTTTTTTTTTATCATTCTTGAATATTTCTTTAACATTGTCATTTTTTCTCCCAGGGGACCAGCCGTCCCTCTCACTACCACGTGCTCTGGGATGATAACCACTTCAACTCCGATGACCTTCAGATGCTGACGTATCAATTATGTCATACATACGTACGCTGTACGCGTAGCGTGTCAATCCCAGCGCCGGCATATTACGCTCATTTGGTTGCATTCAGGGCGCGATATCATCTAGTGGAGAAAGAACACGACAGGTATGTGCCTAATTGATTTTTTGGACTTTTTATTTTTTGACTTTTGGAATGATTTATAATCTCAAAGTAAGAGTCTTTAGTTGATCAGATTAGGAGCGTTCACTCATCACTTACTGTCGAATTGAAAATTGTTTAATTGATTTAGTGCTGATGTGACGTTGATTTGTTGTTTGATTTTTGAAAAGATGGAAGTGAATTTTTATTTTATTTTATTTTCGAATGCAAACGAAAATAATTTACATGCAAAGTAAGATCATTTTTTTATGAGTGAAGGTTCAATCATTACTTAACTATCAATTAAGCTATAATTTTATGCTGATGTGACGTTTGTTTGTAGCGGGGAAGGCAGCCAGCTGTCTGGTAACAGTGACGAGAGAAACATGGCTGCGATGGCTAGAGCCGTCTCCGTACATCAAGACACCATGAAGGTCATGTACTTTGCTTAGTGGAGTGTCAAGGTCATTCAATTACAGCAAGGTCATATAGTGATTCAAGGACATTTAGTATGTCAAGGTCATTGAGTGACCTCAAGGTCATTCAGTGGATTAAGTTTTTAATTGCTGTACAGTGGATTGTTCTTGAATGAATCAAGGTCATTGTTTTGATATTTAATGTGCATGTTTAAGCTGTTTGGTTAAGCTTATTGAGTTGACCTAATTATAAGTAATTCTTGGGCTGTGACCTATTTCTGCAGCCTTTGATCAATGGGCTGCTAGTGACTTTGTTAATAGTATTTTCAGGCCTGTGACATTGAGACAGTTTTAGGCTGTGACCTACTTTATACTTGTGACCTACTTCATGACCTATAAGAGTTATACACTACAAGAGTTCAAGGTCGTATTAGTTTTTACTACAGAGGTCGTTGACCTCGTGGAATTTTTTTCTAACACTTGCCATTGGTGGATAAATTCGCATATGATTATAGTAAATGCATCTATTTTGCATAATCTATGCGCAACTTCTGCATAAATTTTGCAGTAATTACACAAAAACTAACTTATATAATCCTACTGCAATTAGTTGCATACAATGCATGCGTATACGCGTGCATTATACATTCTTATATGCAATTTTTGCATTTGATACATTTATTATTAACGTTATTATAATTATTATCGTATAATTATTTCTAATAATGTTGTTTATTAGCAATGTAATTGTTTTATGCAATTGAATAACGCAGAAAATATAAACTGCCATTTTCAAATTACTTTGAATCGTATTTTTGAATTCAAAAGAGTAATGACGCTCTTCTTTTTAAAAGTTTAACCTTTTTTAAATTCTGAGAATTTCTTTTAAAAAACTTGAGATTTTTTCATTTAAGTTTTAGTTTATTTCTGTAACATATCTTTAAGGCTAGTTATTGTATAGTGTTTGATGATTAAGGTTAGGTTTAATGTTTAAAATACTGAGAAAGACATGTAGTTCTAGAATGATTTGTTTGCTAAAGGGTGCAGAGAGACAGCAAAATATTTCGCTAAGTTTAAAGATGAAGATTATTTTATTTTAAAATTTCATGATTTTGATCAATATTTTAGACGTATTTGTTTGTTTTACGCTGTATTTTTTTTGCGTTAAGTATATTGCATTATTGTTGCAATTTAAATGTCATTACACCATTACGTGTTATTTAAAATATCATATTGCATGCCATTAATAAATCTTACAATTTAAATCTTACATACAGATCGCTACGAAATTTTTAATTTTACATTTAAAGTCTTTTTTATTGGAAAAGATTGAAATTTAAAAATAATTTTAATTGCAGTTGCAATTGGAGTTACTTATTATCAAATTAAGTGTTTTTATATAGTATTATGCTACGGTTAAAAAGGTGTTTTTTATATTTAAATAAAAATCTATAAAATGCACATTATTTGCAATTGTATATAAATATTATTTTCATTTTGGTATGAGTTAACTTAATATTAGGGCCGATCTAATGGGGGACATTTGTCGGGGCTGATTTTTCAGTTTATGAATTGTATAAGTTTTAAAGTACGATTTAATTTTTTAAAAGCGTTTTAGAAAAGTTTTTAATTGTTAATATTTGTGAATTTTTTTTGATTGATTTAATGAAGAGTATATAACTTAAGCATATATATGACAAGTAGAGCGTATAATATACTTTAAAGTATATAAATATGTATAATAAGGTATATAATATACACATTATATATTACTTTATAATATACTTGTATATTTAGAATTAAACAATAGCCAGATTTCTGTAAAAACTGAACAATTTAAACAATTTAAAGTGTTGCTATAATTAATTGCGGAGACAATATATGATCAATAAATGATCAATTTTGATAGTAAATAAATGATTAATGATGAAAAATTGTATAAATTTGTATTCAAATTACATAGAAGTAGAGTGACAACATCAATCAAAGTTGCTTCCTAACCCTAAGCCTAAATCCTAACCCTAATCTAATAAAATCAATAAAAATAGATCTTGTCATAATTTTAATAATTTATTAAATAATTCGTTATGATTATATATTTCATGATTTATATTAAAATATAAAGGCTTCTAAAATCTAAAAGACATAAACCTATTTAATGTTACTATATTTTACTTTCTTTTATTCTATATATTGATATTTGTACATAGTCTTTTTATTTATCGTTGTATATATTCTTCTTATCGATGTTGTTTATTTCAAACAAGCATAATTTTTACGGACTAATATCTTATACATATATATTCATTTTTCTTTAATTTTTATTAGATAGATGTCGTGAGTTATTATATTGTACTTTGCTGTGTTTTATCTATCTATCTTCATATTGTCAGTATTAAAGAAAAGAAAGTTATTATTTTGATAAATATAAACAAACTATTGCTCTTAGAAATTATTCAGAAGAAAAAATTATTCTCATTAGAAACAAAATTAGCTGATGTGACTTTATGGAATAAATAAAAAACAAAATACCGTCGTATTAGTCTAATTTAATATGTATTTGATACAATTATTCATTATTTTATCCGATTTAAAGTTTTCAATATAAATTTTTCTTTATATCTGATAATTTTGACATCGTCTCTCGACATTTATACAAATGTTAAAACTAACAATCACTGATCTCTTCTTGTAAATTTTCTTGTATTTTCAATTTTGAATAATTTTTCAAAAGTACTTTCATTAGTATTCAATGCTGTATATATTAAAATACGTGTTTAGTATTCGATGTATTATAATACTATCGTATCTTGTTGGTGTAATGATTCAAGTACTTAGAAACTTGATGTCTAGATTGGACTCCTACTAATTCTTACTTGTTGCACCCTTTAGTAAGACATTTATTTCGGCAGC
>JAQIXG010004546.1:0-12733 GCA_034700105.1 Oconnorella tubifera
AATATGAGATATATGCAATTATTGACATTTCGGTATTATTATTATTTTAATATTTTGACTGTTCACAACTTTGATTGAAGCTAGGGTCAGTGTTAGGCTTAGGGTCAAGTTTAGGGTTAGTTAGGGTTATGAAATAAATTGACATTGCCGCTTTGTAATGTATTCAGGGCCGTTTTGTTGGGGTACCATTTTGTATAGATGCTATTTGGCAATAGCATTAATAATATTTAAATGTAACTTAAAAGTAAATTATTTGGAATATTTCTCGATTTAGGTACCCCAGGTCAACCAGGATCACCGGGTCAATCTGGAGCCCCTGGTCCAGCTGGACCCCTAGGACAACCGGGCACTGCTGGTCAACCCGGTCCTAATGGGGATCAAGGAACTCCTGGCAATCCAGGACAAATTGGGAACCCAGGGCCCAGAGGAAACGACGGAACCCCGGGTACCCCTGGCACTCAGGGTAACAAGGGAGACAGTGGATCTCCTGGGGCCCCTGGGGCGTCTGGGCCTCAAGGACCGGCAGGGCCCGCCGGACAGATAGGGGGAGCGGGACAGAAGGGAGCGGCGGGACCGACTGGGAGCCCTGGACCAAACGGGGCACCGGGGCAAAATGGAAGAAATGGTAGGATATAAAAAAAAATTAAAATTAAAAATTTTGAGTCGAAAGTTTAGATCTATTTACATTGGAAATATAATCCATAGGAAAATGAGCTTATTTTGTAAATATTCTTTAGAATATTAATGGAAAATTTAATTATTGTTGTTTAACAATTGTTGTATATTATTGATGCTATTATACAGTAATTATTGTTGTAAATAGTTAACATTTGGAGAACAATTGATTACCATTTTAATGCTATTTTATTTCTTAAGAATCGGCTCAACAGATTAGATTCTTTCTCAAAATAATGACTGATTCACAACAAAATCTGCTTTTATTTATTATTTTTTTAAAAGTTTTTATGTTTTGATTTTCAGGAAACCCGGGGACCATTGGCCAGACGGGTCCAGTAGGGGCCCCTGGTCTACCTGGTACCCAGGGTCTCATTGGTAGCGTGGGGACGAGCGGGGGAAGTGGATTTTTTGGAGCTACAGGATTTTCAGGGGCTACAGGGGCTTCAGGCGCCACAGGGCCAGCGGGCCCTGCTGGACCAGCAGGCCAGGTTGGACCTAAAGGGTCAGCAGGGCCAAGCGGGTCCCCGGGAACCAAGGGTCCAACGGGACAACCTGGAAATCTTGGTTAGTTTAAGCCTCTTAAGCTTCTGTCCATAGATTATATTAATCTATATAATATTTCTATTTCTGTTTAATTAATTGAATTATTAAATATAAGAAATTCGTGACCCGATAAAACGATCATGCCAAATCGGCCCCGCTTATTAATTATTAGGGTTAAGGTTTAGGTTAGGATTAAAGTTGGCATTAATCAGGGTTAAGTGTAGGGTTAGTTAGGATTATGGTTATTAAATTAACTGATGGGGTCCTTAGGGATGAGATAAACACACCCAGTAAATTAATTTAATACCCTTACCCAAACTAGCTCTAAATACAATCCTAACCCTAGAACTAACCATAACTTTAATCTTAACAATAACCAGTATCCTAACCCAAACCTTAGCCCTAAGAATTAACACTCAAAGACGATTTGTCTTGGCCGTTTTAATGGGTGGTTACAGTATTCTATAGCCAATGGACCAATGTAAAAAACAAATATTTCAAAAACTAATGTTACTCAATCATTGAAATGACTACTGCTCAGCTCAAAGTATGTTTTTTTTACAAATCTGACAATATTTTAAGAGTAGAGCGTAACTTAATACTCTCTAAAATTGACAAGATCTGATAACATAGCTTGAATTTTATTTAAATAATGCACCCTGAAAATTTTTCTTTGCATTATTAGAGTTGTTAACATAATTTTTAAATCATCTTTTCATTTTTTATTAATTTTTTCATTGTTTAAAAATTATTAAAATTGTATCTTTTTCCTTTGCTTTACTACAATCATTATGCTATTATAATTATACCTATGATATTACAAATCTAATTTTTTATTAATCTTTATTAAATTTATTCTGTACAAAATACTAATTTTGGAATTTAGTTTGATACAAGAGAGATGTTTGATACTATTTATAGGGCCAGCAGGTCAACCAGGAACACCGGGCTCTAAGGGCGATCCAGGGCCAGCGGGCACGGACGGGGATCCAGGTCAACCGGGTCCAGCAGGTCTCCAGGGCCCTGCAGGCACCCCTGGTCAGATGGGCAGCAGTGGCACTCCAGGAAACCCAGGAGGGACAGGACCAGCGGGGCCAGCAGGCCCCAAGGGTAACGCTGGTCCTCAAGGACAAGCTGGCTCATCAGGGTCACCTGGTCCAAGCGGCCCCGATGGACCGCAGGGCCCACCGGGGACCAAGGGTTCTATAGGAGCCAAGGGAAGTTCAGGAGCGACAGGAGAACCTGGCCCAGATGGGCCCAGTGGGCATATTGGTCCAGACGGAGCAAGTGGCAGTGTTGGACCTGCTGGGCCAGTGGGGGCCCAAGGGCCACGAGGGGATGTCGGTAGCCCTGGTGCTGCTGGGATAGATGCTACACCCGGTTAGTAGATGTATTAAACGTTAATTGATTTTCAAAATTAATATTTAAAGTATACAGTAGTTTTTATTTTGAATGTAATTGATGCAGGTCTATATAAAAAACAACCCCAAGTAATAAAGTATAGAAATTAATTTCAATGTTCACAAAAAATGACTTAATTCAAAACAGAATTATGATTTCTTTTACATTTTTACCCTTCGAAAATTCAAATTTCTGTTTTTGTGTAATTTTTAGGGGGTTCTGGAGCACCAGGACCAGCAGGACCTGCCGGGGATCAGGGGCCACAGGGCCCAGCTGGCCCAGCTGGAGGTATCGGTCCCAAAGGCACCCAGGGTAATAACGGAGCCGCTGGATCTCAAGGCCCCAAGGGACAGATGGGTTTCACAGGGGCACCTGGGCCTGCAGGTCCTGCCGGGCCTAACGGGGGCCCTGGTCCAGCAGGACCCCTAGGGAATGTTGGGCAAAATGGGGGCCAGGGAGCGAAGGGCGCAAGCGGGCCAGCGGGGCCTGCAGGACCTGCTGGATCTCCAGGAAATATCGGCAACCCCGGTCTTAATGGAGCCAGTGGTCCGGCCGGGCCAATTGGACCTAAGGGCGATATTGGGCCACAAGGGCCCGACGGGCCTAAGGGTCAAAGTGGAACTCCTGGTCCAGCAGGAAGCATTGGGCCAACTGGAGTAGCGGGGCAGAGGGGTGACGTTGGACCAGCTGGTCGGGCTGGATTGACTGGAGAACAAGGATTAACAGGACCAAAAGGTTCAATTGGGCCACTCGGCCAACCAGGACCAAATGGTCAGCCTGGTCCAGTAGGTGCTTCAGGACAACCCGGTACAGCCGGAACTGACGGGAACAAAGGGAATGCAGGGCCAGTAGGGCAGCCAGGGCCCCAGGGACCAGCAGGGCCAGTGGGGCCTGTTGGACAAGCTGGAACATCAGGCGCAAAAGGTAATCCAGGAACACCGGGAACTCAAGGTGGCCCTGGAGTACGCGGCGATGTTGGGCCAGCTGGAAGCCCCGGAACACCGGGATCACAAGGACCAAAGGGTCCCCTTGGAGCTCCAGGGACTCCTGGAGGCCCTGGAGTAGGATCACCGGGACCAGCGGGCGATACAGGGCCTGCTGGTAATCCAGGCCCTCAGGGACAAGCGGGTGATGTTGGGCAGCCAGGGCCTCAGGGTCCTACCGGGGCGCCGGGCCAACAAGGGCTCGCCGGAAGTCAGGGCCAAGCTGGAGCTAGAGGAAGCTTGGGGGCATCAGGAGTACCAGGTAAATATTCTGAAATTAAGATTCTTAATTCTATTACCAAGTTGGTTTAACTTTTCTTTAAACTTGACATTTTCATAAATCCAAGATTTAGAATCAAAAAATAAAATAAGATTAATACTGAATTTAAATTAATGCTGAATTTTAATCATTTACAGGAACTGCAGGACAACCTGGTAATCCCGGACCAAACGGAGACCCAGGGCCAGCGGGCCCCAACGGTCAAGCGGGCCCCAACGGACAGCCAGGGCCTAAAGGGCTCGCGGGCCAGCAAGGTATTGGCGGCGCAAGAGGCGCTCCTGGCCCGGCTGGGGATGCTGGGACCCCGGGGAACCCCGGGCAGGCGGGACAAAAAGGGGATGTGGGATTGCCAGGGCCGGCGGGAGGTTCGGGACAACCCGGGCCGGCTGGACCTGCTGGGCCCCAAGGACCTCAAGGGCCACTTGGAAATAATGGAAATCCTGGTCAAGCGGGTATATAATTGTTATCTTTATTTGTTATATTGAGGATTCGTTTATTTGTAGCAGTAATAATTGGAATAAATAAACTATTTGAAACTAATCTCTGATATTGATTACCAAGTGTTATATTATGGTACTGATTGCTTTACTATCTTTATTCTATTGTCTTAACAGTATCAGTTTTGGTTTTGAGAGTTTTATAGACTGGAATTTATAACGTTTTTAGTATAAATACTAAGTCTTCATAAATAAGAAAATATGAGTTTTTTTGAGAAAACTCGCTAACCGCCGGTTTTAGGAGAGATACATATGTATCGGATCCATACATATGTATCGATTTGCTCTTATTTGCGTTTCTTGAACCTAAAATGCTGCTTAAAACTCTGTTTATCTCCTTGTTTATGAACAGATTTTATGTCCCCGATATTGGCTACATAAACAGCTGATTAGCGCTATACATGGATTTTACCAAAGTAAACAAACATGGCTGATACAAATATTGACACAAATAATGATCAAATATTTCAATTTATATCAATATTTTACATTATATAACTTATATTTCTTTGGTATATTATATTTATTATTATTATCTTTAATTTTATCATAATTTCAACGTAAAATAATACTCAAAACTGAAGAAAATTAAATCAAATCATAATAAAAAATCTCAATTAAATTATTAACGAAGGAAGCAGTGATTTATTATATAAATTATGAAATACATAGACGTTCCCTCATAGTAATTAGTAATTAGGGATCGTTTGATCCCGTGATGGTCTATTAGGAGGGGATAGATTCATTGACAGACATATAGAATGTTCGATTCTATATGAGTCAAGCGATATATTTTCTATTTTAACCTTGAGATAACCTTGAGGTCTCCTAATGGAGACCTTGAGTAGGCCTTGAATAGATAGAATAGTTTATTGCGTGAATGTGCGATTTTTATCATTAATATAAGCCATACAATTGATTGTAACCTGTCTTTCCCTTCCCAATAATTGTATTGTGATATGTGATTTTTAATTTTTCATCTTTATTGTTGTAAAATAAAATAAAAAAATAAAAAAATAAATTTCCCGCCATTATCATTGCCCTTTAAATGCTACTTATCAACAAACTCATCTAACCTCAACATAACCTTTGATTGACCTAATTACAACCAATCAGAAGGCAGCTTAAAAACAAATCGATACATAGCTAATATTTGACTAAACACGTCTCCTGAAACGCATTTCTGCAAAATTTTAGTTAAACTCCAAATCTCTACATAGCTATGTATCGATCGTACGTATCTCTCCTGGAACCGGCGGTAAAATTTGTATTATTTTTGTGTATAGGAAGTCCAGGACCCCAGGGTCAACCGGGAAACAAGGGAAGCGCCGGCCCAGCAGGCCCAGCAGGGCCTCTCGGGCCCGCGGGTAACCTAGGAGCACCAGGGACAGCAGGGCAACCAGGCCCGGCTGGACCAGTAGGCACACCAGGAAACGCAGGCCCTAATGGAGACCTAGGTCCACAGGGGGTTCAAGGACCAGCAGGGGCTTCAGGATCCCCTGGTCCTAATGGACAACCAGGGTCAAATGGTGGCCCAGGACCAAGGGGTCCTACTGGAGCAAATGGAAATGCAGGGTCTCAGGGAACTCAAGGGGCTACTGGCGATGCGGGAGCAGCAGGGCCTAATGGATCGGCAGGGCAGAAGGGCCAGGCCGGGACACCTGGGACAGCAGGACAGCCGGGCCTTAGGGGCAACGATGGGGCCCCTGGAACACCCGGTTAGTTTTGTTAAGTTTAAAAAATATAATATGTACTATATAATGCAAATGTCCTGATATAAATTATGTAACATGTAATATAATGCCAAAAAATGTCCTCATGTAACTAACATATAGCATATATTATAAAGCCTATTTATAATTCATAAATCAAAGTAAAATTTTGAAGTTAGGTCTCAAATTTCGTCCTCAACAAACTGACAAAATTTTGAAAAAACATTCATTTCTGGCTTAGTTATCGTAAAATCGCTAGGGGTTATTGTTTTTGCGCAGTGTATATGTTTTTTTCATTTTGTTTCATTTTATTGGTATTTTTATTTTGTTTAGGTCAAGCTGGTCAACCAGGTACAGCTGGTATCAAGGGCCTCGCTGGTAGTCCTGGAACACCAGGGGCCAGCGGACAACCCGGCCTACCAGGACAGGCCGGCGGGAACGGCCAACCAGGGGCCAACGGCACCCCAGGTACCAATGGGGCCTCAGGGGCTGCAGGAACCCCAGGCACCATCGGACAACCTGGACCCCGAGGTGATGTGGGGCAGGTAGGTCAGCCCGGAACCTCCGGAACCCCTGGGCAGCCAGGTCCGGCGGGACCAAAGGGCGCAGCCGGGCAGCCTGGATCTCCAGGACAGCTAGGCCCAGCAGGAGCCTCTGGGACACCAGGCAATTCAGGGCCTCAGGGCACAGCAGGTAATAAAGGAAACGCGGGACCTACTGGGGCACCTGGACAAGCTGGCGCTGCGGGTAATGTAGGAGGCCCTGGGCCAGCTGGTACAGCCGGGCAGAAAGGAGCAGCTGGGGGCATTGGGGCCCCGGGAACAGCAGGTACACCAGGGACACAGGGTCCGAAGGGATCTGCTGGGCCAGCCGGTCAACCAGGAGATAATGGCCAACAGGGACCAGCTGGGACTGTGGGGCAGCCAGGTACAGCAGGGCAGCCTGGTCCCGCTGGACAAGCTGGGCAGCCTGGCGCCTCAGGCGCTGCAGGCCCCTTGGGGCCCGCAGGGCCAAAAGGGCAGGCAGGCCAAAAGGGAGATGCTGGGACACCGGGTAATGCAGGAAATTCAGGCACACCAGGGCAACAGGGGCAACAAGGCCCTGCGGGACCACTAGGCGCACCTGGTCAACAGGGGACTATAGGGAACCCAGGCGTGCAAGGTAGTTCAGGGGCTCCGGGAGACGTAGGGGCTCCAGGAACTGCTGGTATGTAATTATAGAATTTTTTTCAATTGATTGTATTTATCCCAATGGGAAAGATTAATTAATTGTAGCGAACAAGAATATTTGTCAGAGAGCTGTTTAAATAAATTTTAGTCTCATTGATGCATCTTGTCTCGTTTGATATAATTTATTGTAGTCTCGCAATTGTTTAACAATACCATTTGCAAAGAATAGCTTGTAGTAAGCTAGTGTATAGTCAAGACTATAGAAAGTATCACGACAAAACTTTCATAGACAAATGATTCATGACATACAGTTCATGAAAAATGATTTATGACAAATAGTTGATAAATTGGTTTATTTATTAAAGATTTATTTAAATAATGAAAATATTAATAAAAATTATAAAAGTCGCTGGCTGTATTGCAATGCTTAAGAACTATTTTAAAATTATTATTGTACTTATTTTACTGAAATATTTTAAGTTTAAATTTTATTTTGACAGGTCAACCTGGACAAGCAGGGGCTCAGGGACAACAAGGGGCTACTGGCTCACAAGGAATAGCCGGGGCTTCAGGGCAACCAGGACCCCAAGGCGGCAAGGGTGACCTCGGCCCAGCGGGACCCAATGGTCAACCAGGGCCAAAGGGTCAACCAGGCCAGCCTGGAACAGCAGGGCAGCCGGGAGCCTCAGGCCAACCTGGGCCTCTTGGTCCAGTTGGACAACCAGGCGCAGCGGGAACGCCAGGAAATAAGGGCCAACAGGGACCAGCTGGTCCAATCGGCCCGGCGGGACCCCAGGGCTCAAATGGGCCAGCAGGTACAGCGGGAAATCCGGGTCTCCAGGGAGCTGTCGGGGACACTGGACAACAAGGAGCTTCTGGGTCGATTGGAAACACGGGACCCGCTGGACCCAATGGGGCCCCAGGCTCGCAAGGTCAACCAGGAAATAATGGAGCTACAGGGCCGGCGGGACAAGCGGGGGCCATGGGTCCAGTTGGAGCCCAAGGCCTGAAGGGCAATCAAGGCGCCTCAGGGGCAGCAGGAGGTATTGGAAATGCCGGAGCTCCTGGTCAACCAGGAAATGCAGGGCCAACGGGTGATACTGGTTTTCAGGGGGCTCAAGGGCCTCCAGGCTCTTTAGGAGCCCCTGGGCCTTCAGGAAACATGGGACAGCCAGGGACTGCCGGAGGTGTGGGGCAGCCTGGTTCTCAAGGTGCTAATGGAAATAGAGGGTCGACGGGTGATGCTGGACCCCTGGGACCTGCTGGACCTAAGGGACCGCCGGGCGCCACAGGCCAGCCGGGATTCGTGGGGACGCCTGGGAGTCCTGGGCAGCTTGGGCCAAGTGGTGATCAGGGAGCTCCAGGACAGTCGGGTGCGCCTGGCGCTCAAGGTAAGATTGTCTTATTTTATGACTTAACTGTAAACATTTTAATTTTATGTCAAAATTAATTCTTTTTCATCATAAAAGTTATTCAAAATGGAACTTTATCATTGTCATTCATATTTAATCTCGAATCGAATCTGGACCCGTTGTTCCTAATCTGGTGCTCTACCACTTTACCAAAGCGAAGATATTTATTTTTTTCTCATAATTTTCGAACCCAGTTTCTCACAAAAGAGTAATATTGTAAAAATTAAAAAACTGAAAAAGATAATATATAGACAGTATCTTTATTGCATTTGTTTTTATTTTTTACTATATTAGGTCTGCCTGGTCTGACCGGTTCAAAAGGATTTCTTGGGAACCCGGGGCTCCAGGGTCCCTCTGGCCCCATTGGTCAACCAGGCAACCCAGGACCCGCCGGGGCCACAGGAGACCCAGGTGGTGCTGGACAAAAGGGCAACGTAGGGGTCAGTGGCCCTGTGGGAGCCCAGGGGGTCGCTGGAGCCTCAGGTCCAGCAGGGCCTGCCGGTCAACAAGGGGGCCCTGGGCCGCAGGGACCATCAGGAGCGCCGGGCGTGAAAGGGACCCCAGGGCCCGCTGGGGCACCGGGTCAGATTGGTAATCAGGGTACACCTGGTGGCCCAGGTCCTTTGGGTCAATCTGGAGTGCAGGGACTGAAGGGCCAACAGGGCCCCGCTGGGCAGGCCGGGTCGCAGGGTGATGCGGGTGAGATTTTTAAATTTTCTGGATTTTTTTTACGTGGGTGAAGTTACACAATAATTGTGATTTTTTTTATCATACTTATCATATCATTATGATCATTATCAAATCATTATTTTTGCATACAGATGATATCGTTTTTTATATTTAGTAAGTTTAAAAATATTAAATAATAATAATTGAGTTTAATGTGCTATTTTTAGATAAAGGTGATAATCTGTTAAATAACATATAGTTAAATAAATGTATAAAAGGTTCTGTTATAATATTTTTGGAGAGAACGGGGAAGGGGGTATCCACCGCCAAACCCTGAATTATCCACAGCAATAAGATATAACTAAATTCAAACTTAATTGCGTTATGAATATTTTGTATTTTTTGTATTTTCAGGGACTCCCGGCAATGCAGGGACAAATGGACAAGCCGGTGGACCTGGACCCCAGGGACCTCAGGGTCAGCCTGGTCAACAGGGACCTGCTGGGGCCAGTGGAGCTCCAGGACCAAATGGGCAGCCAGGTAACGTAGAATGTGTAATTTTTGTGTGAAAAAATGTAATACAGATATAATATTTGAAATATAAATGATATTATTTTACCTGATGATAGACATTTCTTATGGATATCTCTTACGGATAAATAGTGTGCTTTTTTTCATAAATTGTTATTGAAACATGTGACAGCTGCACTTTTAGAGTCATTTTATGATTGTTTATTCAACAATTAAAAAATGACTTTGAAAGTGCAGCTGGCCCATTTCAATCAAAATTTATGAACGAAAGCACACTATTTATCTGTAAGAGATTAATTGAACTCTGTTTAAATGTTTTTTAATTGGTTTGTATTAGCACTTCTGAATGCAACTTATGCTGGTTCATTTCTTGCTATGACTGTGTCTACTTGCCTATTTTTATGTTTTATGGGAAATAATTTCTTTATTTAATCCAAAAGTGTAAGCATAATATAATCAAAGATATTATTCCATTCTTTGTTGGAAATTAACCAATTTTAATTGGTTACAATTTTAAATTTAATAAATAAATCATATTTGTTTTTCACTTCTTAGGAACTAGAGGGAATGCTGGAGACACAGGGGCCCCGGGCCCCGCTGGTACAAACGGCAACCCAGGCCCCCGTGGGGACATAGGCCCTGCTGGACAACTCGGGGCCCCAGGACCTGCAGGAGCACTCGGTCAAATTGGACCCGCTGGTGACACTGGGGCACCTGGAGATTTGGGACTTCCAGGTCAAAACGGGGCCCCGGGTAACCCCGGCACACAGGGACCTACAGGAGGTGTAGGGGCTTCGGGACAACCTGGATCCCCAGGACCTCAGGGAACGATAGGGGCACCAGGGCCGCAGGGACCAGGAGGACCGTTGGGTGGAATAGGTGCCACTGGAGACGCTGGTCAGTTTAATTGTGAATTTTTAGTCATTGAAGTTTATTATTTATCATAATTTTATTTTGTATTGTATTAATTTTTGTTTGTGTCAATTTATGTTTGTGGGTATTGTTTTTAAGATATAAACCGAAAAAATGTACAATAAGAAAGAAGAATTATTATTTACTGTATATGTTCATTTAAATCTGGTTTTAACATGATGATGACAAATTACACTATTGCGAAGTGTAGTATTGTTTGATATTATTAATTCGCTTTTAAGGTCTGAAATCTTTGTAAATATATCCATCCAAATAACAAGCCTAAGAGACAATATTCAACGAATCTTAAAGACATTTCTTGAAAGAATTTTGTAGTTTTAAGTATAATCTTAATTATACTAATCAGTCATACTAATGTTAAAACATTTGCAGTTAATATGAACTAGTGTAATGGATATAAAAATAATATAATTTATCCATTAGGTAGCCAAGGTGCGCCTGGCCCAGCAGGGCCCGCAGGAAATAACGGTCTCCCAGGGGCACAGGGAGGCGTTGGAGCCAGCGGGACCCCAGGAGCACGAGGAGACCCAGGAACACCGGGGAACAATGGTAATCCTGGCGCTCAGGGCCCCATCGGAGCAGCCGGTTCAAGCGGACAACCAGGAGCCAATGGTCAGCCGGGACCCCAGGGTCCCGCTGGACCTCAAGGTCCACAGGGCCCAGCTGGTCAGCGAGGAGATGCGGGTTCAGTTGGAAACCAGGGTACTCAAGGAGGCGCTGGACCACAGGGTGCTCCTGGAGCTCCGGGTACCAATGGGGCTTCAGGAGCACCTGGTCCAGCGGGACCAGCAGGACCAAGGGGCAATCCCGGTACAGATGGAGCTCCTGGTAACCAGGGCCCCGCGGGAACCCCGGGAGATGTTGGAGCCTCTGGGCCGGCTGGTGGCCCAGGACAGAATGGTCCTAATGGACCAGCTGGGCCTGTGGGTCCAACGGGTAATAAGGGGGATATGGGACCTAAGGGTAATCCTGGTGCAGCTGGACCTGCTGGAAATCCAGGACAGCCTGGTGAGTTTTTGAAAGCCTTTGTGATAATTAACTTCATTAAATAAGTATTACTGATATACACTGCAGACACTGCAGACTAATTATATCTTATCAGTTTTCTTATTTTATTAAACTTATATTTATTTGTATTTAGCTGTGTTCTTAATATACATATGATTTCAAATATTACAGGACCAGATGGCGCCATAGGCCCAGCGGGCACTCGAGGTATACCAGGGCCAACCGGTCCAACAGGCGCAACAGGCGCTCTCGGCCCTGCAGGACCTAAGGGCAACACAGGGCCCGCCGGAACCCTGGGTCCTACCGGCAATGCAGGAGTCAATGGACAGGCAGGAACCCCTGGAAGTACTGGCCCCGCGGGGCCCAAAGGAAACGCAGGTACACCGGGAACACCAGGCACTGCTGGGCAACCGGGTCCTAGGGGCGATGTGGGGGCCTCAGGAGACGCTGGAACAGCTGGAAACCCTGGAGCTCCAGGCGCTCAGGGCCAACAAGGATCACGCGGACAAGCGGGTACCCCAGGACAGGCTGGAGCTAAAGGGGCGCAAGGAAATAAAGGACAAAGTGGATCAGTGGGGCCTGCAGGTGCTGGGGGTGCAGTGGGGTCAACTGGAAACCCTGGATCTCTTGGTATTGCTGGGCCTAAAGGAGACGCGGGTCCTGTCGGGCCGCAAGGGCCAGCGGGGCCAGCTGGGAACCCAGGGTCTCAAGGACCTGCAGGACCTAAGGGAGATGCCGGAAGTCAAGGACCACAGGGATCACTTGGGCAACAAGGTGTGTATTTAAATTCTCTGTTATCAATTTATTATTGTACAAATGTATATTATATTTAGCCAAAAAATTGACTGATTGATAGACGCTTTTGTACTATCATACACTAGCGGTTCAGGAGCGGCAAGCCGCCCCATCAATAAAAC
>JAQIXG010004547.1:0-12732 GCA_034700105.1 Oconnorella tubifera
TAATACTAGATTCCCCATAAGAAACAGTGTTTGATTGATAAAGAAATTAATAGAATAACAAAGTAGAAGTTGTACAACTTATCATAATTATAATTATTAGCTTTTTTATTGTTTTTTTTTTATTGTTTATCTATTATTGATCTTTTTGCTAAGTGCTGAATTAAACTAACTTAATCAAAAATTAATTTACTTAAATGTATTAAAATGTGCAAAATGAACTAGAGTTTTCTTTATTGATATTGATATATGTATTTTAATTATAATTTGCTCTTTATATAATATCAATATAATATCTTTCAATGACCATAAATATAATATCTTTTATATAATAACAAATATTTATTGCAGGAAAGGATTTGAACGATTTATTGATAGTTAACAATGTCGCTAAAGATATGACAGCTCAGGATTTACTGGATATATTTCCTGATGTAAATGACATTGTTATTCCCATTGAACGCAATCGTGACAATGGGAAGAGGGAAATTGGGGAACACAAAGGGTATGAAGAGATCTAAATCTAGAATATTTATATTGCCTTGTTTTGTATGTTAGCATTTCTGTATACAACACTCAAAAATAATATTTATTCGTCAGAGGGCGCCATTGTGTAATTAATATTTCATTTGTAAAAAGGAGTTATTGAGTGATAAAATTTTTATTATTGAAAACTTTGACATTGTGTAAGCATAAGATATGCTTATTTCACGCTTATAGATATGCTTATTTAATGCTTATAGATATGCTTATTTGACACTTATAGATATGCTTATTTAACACTTATAGATATGCTTATTTGACGCTTATAGATATACTTATTTGACACTTATATATATGCGTATTTGACACTTAATAGATATGCTTATTTGACACTTATAGATATGCTTATTTGATGCTTATAGATATGCTTATTTGACGCTTATGGATATGCTTATTTGACGCTGATAGAAATGCTTATTTGACGCATACAGATATGCTTATTTGACGCTTATAGATATATATGCTTATTTGACGCATACAGATATGCTTATTTGACATTTGGAAGTCGTAACAAAATGGAAGACGCTTATGAAAACTTTGCCAACCGACCGAGATTGGAAGAAAATGTAAAAGAGAATCAGCTGAGAATTATGAAGTATCAACCTCCTAAAGAAATACCTTCTGGTTTGTCTTTTTATTTCGAGTTGTCGTGTATTTACTTTGAATGTTTATTTTTATGCAATTTGCAGAGAAAATTACGTTTATTATATTACTTGAACTTCCATTTTATTAGGTTTTTAATATTTGTTCAAATTTGTTAATATTTAGCTGTTTTTTGGAATAGTTAATAGTTTTCATAAAATTGAATATAATAGAATGAATTTAGATGTTTAGCACATTTACCTGTTATAATAAAATGTAATGCATTTGTAGTTATTTATAATTTCTTTATTGTTGCTTGACAAATGTTTTATTATTTGATTTTGTTAGGATATTTTAGACTGCGTCGTAGATTTAGAGTGCTAAGTCTAATACGTCAACTGCAGTCAACGGAGATTGACTCAGTGACTGAACAGCAAAGAGATGCGTTGGCTGAGGTAGCATTGACATCACTCAGTCACTCACGCAGTCAATCACTTGCTCACTTACTCAGTCATTCACTCACTCTGTCACTCACACGCTTTCTCATCCACTCATTCACTCACTCACTCGCCTACTCGCTTACTCACTCACTCGCTCTCGCTTGTGTGCTCACTCACTTATCAACTCATTCGCTCACTCACTCATTCTTATACAGAGATATTCACTTAGTCACTCATTTAGTCACTTACTTAGTCACTCATTTAATAATATTTCTAGTCAATATAATATGACACTCTAATCTATTAATTTTATATATATACAAAACAGATATGAGTTTTATACAAGTTTTTCTTTTTTTACTCAGGTTATTATTAGCTATATTGTTATTACCATAAGTCACACCTAATATTTCAGTTTTTCGCTAAAAATCTTGTTGAAATATGCGTTAAAACGTTAAGAATTTTCTATTACAGTTGTAATTTTCTATTACAATTTTCTATTCTCATACACAGATAGAATCAGTGTTAATTAATATCAAACAGACGCATCATTCACTTAAACTTCCATTTTCTGTATTTCAGAGTATTTTTTTCTGGTCGTCTCAGATCAATGATGATAATGCAGTGAGAGAGTGTCTAGGTTTGCCCGCGTATACATTAGAAGAGTTGCACATCTTGCTCGCTATTCCTATGTGTGATATGCAACACAAGCCTTCCTTGTCTCAAGTACTAGAAACTTCTAACGCTGAAAGACACGAACTTGATCTGATGAAGACTAATGTTGAAAGAAATAAAAGATTCAAGTAGGAAATTAGATTAGTTTTCACTTTTTTCTTCTTTTCTTCAGTTTGAAAGCTTACAAAATGAAAGCGGATTGTTTTCTTGATATTATCGATATATATTTTTAAAATGTAATTGTATCATTACATTTTAAAATTTAACGTGTAATTACATTACATTTGTTTAAAATTAAGCAATTTAAACGAATCAATTTTAAAACAGTAATTATAGCAATGTTAATGATATAACTAGTTAACGAAAAAAAAAAAAGTTTAAGTTTAAGTGTTCTTGATATCAAATTTATTTCGTTATCATTACACATTGAGAAATATTATATTAAAATTTATTATTGCTTTATTTGTTATGAAGTTATTGTAGTTGTAAAATAAACAATTGTTAAATATAATCTTAATATCTAGACTATAGTTTTATAAATGTCATTAAGTAATACATCGCTGCTTTTAAACACTGTACTAAAGATGTAGATAAGTGGTAAATTATTGCTCTTTAGCGGTAATTCACAAAAATTCTTGAATCTTGTACATGTCTATTTCTAATCTCCAATATTTTATCTACTTCTCTAATAAGATTTAACAGTATTTAGATTTAAAAACTATTGACTAATTTCAGTCAAATAGTCAACGCCAGACGTAATAGCAAAGATCCTTTAAAACAACGAGCTGCTCTTATTGCCCGGAGAAGTCAGTTCCATGAATTAAAGATTCGTAATCCAGCCGTCAGATACCCTAGCTCTCGTAATCAACAATCAGTTGATCGTCAGTCCACAGCAAATGAATCCACTTCACGCAGTAAACGTTCATCTAGTACAAAATCTGTTCTAATGGAATCATCAGATCATTTAAATTCTAGAAATTCTTCTGAACGTCGCAGTACGTTTTCATCGGAACGAGCATCATCAAAGAATAAAACAGATCAGCTTGTTAATCATTCTGTAGAACGAATTATTCCGGATCGTTCTAATCGTTTTACTAATCAATCCTCACTCGGTAATGTCGATACAAATCAGTTGGATAATATTGGCAGTGATTCGAATGTTTCTGAAAATGTTGCCGCTGATCAATCTTCTACAGTTTTATCCCAGGACTTCAGTGAAGCGACTAAGACAATAAGAGAAAATCAAAGTAACACATCAAAAGTTTATAAAAGACCAACTGTGCCTGGTAGCAATGGAGCTACGATGAAACGTTATTGTACGGATATTGAGAGAAATAAACATTGCAAAGTGACGCAGGCTAACGGAGGAATGGATGAGAGGAAGGGGGATGATTCGGGAAAGTTTAAAGATTCTATTAATAGAGTGGAGAGTGAGGGGCGGTGAGTTAGATTATTTAGTTTGTAATTTTTTTTTGTATGAATGATTTCTGTTTTAAGGTTTTATTTGAAATGATATGCATAGTTTATTCTTAGAGATAGAGGGTAAATTATCTTTATAAGATAATTAGATTTGATAGTCGGGAAATATCATAAGCAATTTTAGTACAGTTTAAAGTTTAAAATGTTAGAAGTTTAAAAAAGTTAAATGTATAAAAGTTTACATTTTAAAGTTTAAAATGACTGTTTTTTGAATCGATTTGATTTTCATCACTGTTCTTCTTTTGTTTTGTGCATACTCTTCATTCAAATATAATATCTTGTTATTGTTTGTTTTTCCTTAGGATGGAATATATCTTAAATATTTGATAGCCATTATGAATCCTAAATTTGGTTGACGATTTGTCTTACCATCATATATCATAGTTTTCTGGTGAAATGATTCAGTTCACAATATAACATTAGAGATTTAACATTCAAGTCAGCATAATTTTTGAAAAAATTGAATTTTGTGCATAGTAATTAAAATATTATTTTTACAGTTTTTAATTTTGTTCTTGCGTTTCATTGATTTGGCAGCAATCCACCAGATCGTAGATATAGACAGAATACAGTATCTGATAGTCTACAGTCACCCAGGCAGTCTTCTGACAGAGGTATTCACTTTAGAGCTATTAGGCGTTACTTGAATATTTGGATTATTGTCTCTATTCAACTCCGTGATATTATACTCTACTACCTTTAAAACCCGTCCATGAATGGCATCTAATTTTTTATTTAAACACGCAACCTTCTGATCCGGAGTCGGACGCACTACCGCTAGGCTATTAAGTTTTGTTGAAACTTCATCGATTACATTGCTGTGTGTGAGGTTATGGAGCAGCAGCAGAATCGATGTCAATTATATATTTAAATTCAATTAGACTTTTGTGAGTTTGTTTAGTTTTCGCTTACTGTATTAATTCAGAATTAAATTCAAAAGTTCATAGTTTAAATATTATTTGATGATATTCCTCTTTTAAGTCAATCACAATGTATGAATTTTCATAAGTAGGTTAAATGTCAAACAGAAATTTTTTCTTGTTATTTTAGACAGAAAAAAAACCAATGTTATATATATTATTGTTTGTGTTCTTTATAAATTGTGTAGAATTTTCCTACTTTCAGAACTTGTATTGCGTTCTTTTCTGATCCAGATCGATCAAGAAGTAGAAGCGGTAGAAGAACAAAAGATTTTGCATCGAATAGAAACGATTCAATTGACAGCGAGTCGCTTGTTAGAAATGATGCGAGAATGAGGAATAGAAGAGGTGGACTGAGTGCTGTGAGGAGAAGAGGACACAGGATCTTTAGAGCGCATAGACAACGGGCAGCGAGTCCCAAGAGATTTAGTGAAAAACGTTAAGAAACTGAAACTTCTATTTTTTGATTCATCTAGTGGTGGAATAAACTTTGAAGGTTTGCTCATTGATTTTAAGTACCTTTTTAAAACGTGCAAAGTATAAATAAAAGTTGTCTCAAGTTGCTTTATTCATTATTAATTTTTGGATTAAATATGTTAATTTACTTTTGATAATTCGACTATTTGATAACTGTTTATATAAACTTATTGTCAACTTTTTGCATTATTACGGATTGTATTGAAATAAGTGGATATATGAATTATGTCAGAGCCCTTTTATTATATTTAATATTGAGAATTTAATATTAAATAATCTGATTATATAATATTCCGTAAAATAATATATATAAGCTCATTCCATTTGCTTCATGTTTATTTGTGATTATGTAGCAATAGATTATAATTGACAGTATTTATATGTTAGTTTGATGCAACTGAAATGGTCATTTATACAGATTTTAATTTTTACAGTATTTGATATTTTCTTTTCATGAATTATTTTCTGATTTAAAGATTATTTATTTGATTGGGAGGGGGGGGTATGAATGTGAGAAAAAATGTCAAGGGGGGTATATTTTTGGTTTGATAACAAAGGATCTTGTTACATTGGCTTATGTTAATATAATGTAAATGTTAAAATCACGATTTTTATATAGTATTGATTGAATGATTTATGGTTACATCATCAATAATGTTAATTGATTCGTTAATTATTTGTTTCATTGGTTTAGTTCTTATATTGTGTTATGATTATAATTGAATGTTGTGAAATGCGTATATTTTGCTTTATTTTAATTATCACTGAGATACTTAATAAAGCATGTAGACAAATTTTAATCACTAGATTTGTGTGTGTATTAAATCTTTGATTGTAATTATGATAAATTTAAAATGCAACGATTTACTACGAATGCTTTATATTTATTGATACTTTAGTGGATTTTTTTCAATAATGGTATAATTTTGATTGAATGTTTTATGGACAATTTGAAATCTTTTCTTTATATTCTTGATTATTTGTGTTTTGTAGTATTGTGTTTATGATGATGAAATAAATATTATGTTGATGATAAAATACACGTTGGTAATGCATTGTTTCTATTTTATTTTATCAGAATGAATCGCAACATTAATTGCAACACAAGCAATAATTTACTGAAAATTATAATTCAATATCAATCTCTGCATTTTAAATCTGCTGATTTTGCAATCAGTTTTACATAAAGAATAGTGAAGATAACTTAAAAATTATCATTAGCTAGTTAAAGAAAATTCAGTAACACAGCTGTAACAATCAAGATGAAGTCATCCATTATACAATTATAATATTTATTAGATTTATTTCAGTTAATTTGTTTACAATGCTATATAAAGAAATTACAAATAAGTAATAGTTACATGAAATAGAAGCAGTCTAACAGATGTCTATAACTTTTTACTTAATGAAGAAGTATTACAAAGTTCTACAATATGCTGTACGCGTTACCAAACACCAGCTTGCATTGTTATTACCGTAACTAACAAATTAATAATTAAAAATATCATGTATTATGTAATAGAAGATACTAACACGATTTTAATATAAATTAAACGAAAACTGAAATCGACAGACTCGTCTTAGCTACAGACAAAAAATATATCGAAGACCTCTGTAGTCAATAGATTGTAAAACAACAAGTATAAAAATAATGTAAAATAATCCAAACGCTGACAACTCAGTATCTATGAATACTCTTAGATTACCAATACATTTGAACTAATGTATTGCATTAACGTAAGAAATACATTTTTTAACCGAACACTGTTCAAGTAGACTCCAAAGTTGACATCGCGAATAATACCATTTATAATATACTAAATACCTGGGAGATATTTAACCTATAGATCTTATTTAAGCCAGTTTTGTCCGAACATTTTTTCTAATCTATGCATTCTTGCGCTTGTTACATCTCATCATTTTCATATACACTATTTTACTTTTGCTTTACTATAACGGGACAGCACCACAAGCGGTGATAAATAAAAAAAATAAAATAAACTCGCATTGAATGTGACATATTAGGAACTAAAATTAATTATTATTCATAAAACGAACGAACGAAGCAAATACTAAACAGCTGCCAAAAACAAAACTAAATTACGAATTAACAAAAAACTGAGTATCAATTTCATATTGAACACGATGAATTGCAAAATTAATGAAATACATTTTGAATTGCTTACTTTAGAAGTATTAATTTGTAAGCATTGTACATTACAAGTTAAATTGGTAACATTTGAAAATAATTGAAGTTTTACGGTAACATTTGACGATAACAATAATTGAAGTTTAAACTCTCACGCCCAAAAATAACATCTACTAAGAGAGTATTTAAGGAATATACCATGTGTAAATATTTTCTAACACGAAGCTTAGAAGCAACTACAGCAATGATTGTTAAACAATATAAAACAAACACCGGATAAATGAAGAAATAATAATGATACATACCGTAAAGCTGTTTATATCAATATTAGATATTCTTGTAAATTAAATTAACAATGGAGCGCAACTCGTATGTACGTAAATTAAAATTAGACCAACATCTATAAAATGAAAAAATACGATATTGGGAACTCAGAATAAACTTTCATAGAAAATATTTTAAGTAAAATTAAATTCCCTTAGAAAAAAGTAAGTATTAGTAGTAATAGTAAGTGTAACTGTTAAAAGTCAGATAATAGACAGCAGTACAGTATCCGTTACATCTATTTTATGAGATCATAAAAATTAGTAATTCAAAATCCTGTAAATCTTGTAAATCCTGTAATATTTTTTAACATAAAAATACAAAAATAAGAGTAAGTATTTAGCAATGGTATAGTATCAGATTATAATTTTTACCCTAAGCATAACTACTACTTTACCTTGTTGCAAGCGATTCCTACATGTATAAAATAAACATTATTACATAACATAGCTGTTATATACTTCTTGACAAGCAGCTATGTTAAACCAAAACTATATATCAAATAACTGTTTAATAGCTATGACAATTAACGTACTGAAACATATTAGTCAGTTACATAATATTTAAATATTTACAAAACAAAATAAATTACATCTATATAATGCATTATCCATATAGAATATTGTAGCGAGCCTCTGCTATTTTGCTATTTTCAAATAAACATTCTTTATATAGAAATATTAACGAGTCATATGCGATGTGCTTGGATGAAGATTTTACTTCAAATAATTATTGCACAAAACGTTCAAAAAATAAAATTCTTAAGATCTTGAAAAATGTTCTGCAGTTTTTAACGTAATCTCAAAGACTAGAAATATCACTAAATCAATAAATTACATCATTACATTCTATTGAGTATTTAAATTAAAGCAGTATGTTAAAGTTTCCCCTAATTAGGCTTATAATTAACCCGATTAATTAAAATTCAAGTACACAAACTAGACCCCATGATCATCTCTAAGATCAAGATGCCTGATTCGAAGTTTCTGAACGTAATTACTCGGAAACATTCCAAATGCATTCGTTCGATGAGAAATGCCGACAAACCAACCGTCATCAAATCTTTCCGTAACGTATATAAGATCTCCTGTCTTGAGCTCTAACTCATCAGCATTGCAAGGTTTGTAGTCATAGAGAACTTGATAACTGAAAGAAGTGAGAAATAATAATAATAATATTTATAAAAACACATCTTTATAACATTTTACCGTTAAACCACACAACAATCGGTGAAACAATGACAATAATTTACCAATCTGCCAAATAACTGCATTTATAGGCTATAAAAAAATCAACTAAAATACATTTTTTCATGACTAAAAATAAATTTAAAAAATGTTACTAGATGAAATATTCATCTTGCACTCAAACATCTTGCACTCATATCATCTTATAATATCAATAAAGAATGTAGAAAACGATGCTTACGGTGAATTTTGAGGAGATCGGTTGTCTTGATTTAACCCGTATCGACATTCAGGCGTCAGAACACAAATTGTTTCAGGATCATGTATTGACATCCATCCGGCAGCCGAATGACTTCCTTCACGCCCATCCTCTACATTCCTGTCATGTCCCATAGTGGACGTTCCACTGTGTCCTGAATTTGGTCTGCATCCAGATAGACTCGCTAGCATCCCATCATGTTGCTCTTCTTCGCTGTACCTTGATCTGGGAGCCGCTTCACTTAAAGATCTCTGATGATTTTTTCTTGCATTATCATGTGAAGGTAATCCAAGCTGATTATAACCAGCTACATGAGAGGCTGGATCATATCTATTAATCTTATTATCATGAATGCGATTATCAGTAGATACACGATGTGAATGATCATTCTCATGTTGCTGACTTTGATTGTCATTCTTTATTCTCGCTTGCCATTGGTTAACATTATTCTCAAGTGTTTGTCTATAATTTGAATGTAAATTTTCTCCATGAACACCATTGGAGGATTCACCATCATAAGCACTAGGATGGGATCGGTGGTAACGTATAACATCATCAGATCTCAGCTCAATGCTTCTTTGTTCGTCTGATGGAAATGTATGAGATGCTCGTAATCCCTTGGCATGTGATGTGGGAAAATCTACTCCACTGGAAAGAACTGAACTACTGGAAGATGACATAGTGCCTGGGGATCCTATGAAACACAAATAAAAATTATAAAATTGTAAAAGAATTGCTAGGCTTTCTAAATAGCAGACTAAATTAAACAAGGATTTCTATTTAACTGAATGATTAGTTAGAATAAAAAGTATTAAATACCAGAACCAGAAGTTACTAATTTATCAAGTTAAAAGATCAATTTAGATGCATTATACAGAATAAATCATCCTATAATATTTCTATACTACAAATATTTATAATATAAATTTTAAATCTCCAGTTTTAACTTATTTCTTCGATTTAAATCATTATTAAGATCATTGCAAATTTAAAAAATCCAAATCAGCTCAACTGAAATTACAGACAGAACATTCAACAAACTAATTTAACAATCGAGACACCGGGTTCATTGGCACGTTTGGTCCTGCTTTCGTAAATGAGTTAGGCAGACAGATCTCTATCGTCTCAGGAGATCCAAGGTTCACCTCTTTCCTGAAGCAGCGACTTACTTTAGTGCTGAAAACTTTTGGGACAGTTTCCCAAGACATTTTTTAATTTTTAATTTTTTGATTTTTTAAGTTTTAATGATTTATAATGCTCCATGATACAAATATTATATGATGGACTAGCAACGTTCCCTACCCAACATTGTGCTGTTGGTATACGATGTTGAGGAAGTTGTGTTAAGAAGTAAAGAATCTGATGATCCTTCCTTCAACAGCTCTACGTATGAAATAGGAATAAGACCAGATCTGCTGTTGATATTTGCTCGAAACCAATTCTCATCAACCTGTTCATTCACCTGAAGTATGTCACCCTATCAAAGGCATATTAATCTATATGTAATTGTGATAAACAATATATTTACGAGCTAATTCTATCTTAATTCTATGCTAATTCTATATTTAAGTTATATATTTAAATAAAAGAAAATTATATTTTTATATTATGTATGATCTTTTACGGAGTGAATTAGTAGCATCAAACTTGCATTATATACATTTATAACGAAACTTTCATCATTATATATGCAATAAAATTTCAACATTTTAGTATTCGAAAGATGATTGAATAATTCAAACTAAATCTAAATCAAATAAATATTCAAATAATCTCAAGATTTTCTTAAAATTATAAAAGTAATATTTAAACTAAACTAAAACCTAAATTGATACCTTTTTGAAAGAAAGCTGTGCAGAATCGAAAGCCTCGAAACTAAATTTTGCCACTGCAGCAACACTTTCACCCGTACTCACCTTTACTTTTGAATCTGTCGTTTCTAGCACCTAAATATACAACAATAAATAAAAATAAAATAATTCTATATCAATCAAAAATATATCAAAATACAAACTGCTTAAGACACTATGTAAAAGCTATGTAAATGTTTCAGCAAACGAGATTCTACAATATGAGAAATAAAAAGAGCTCCATGACAGTAGTGAACTGGCTTTAATGTTTGAAATGAATATTCTACAACAATCAATAAGAAAATACGCTGGCAAATAAAAATATAATATAAAGCCCAGGTATATTGAAGAAGTCACCTCTATGTAATTTGCTGGAAAAATTCCGACCGACCCATGACGCTCTCCTTCGAACCAATTCTGATCAATTCTTCGTATCAGATAAACAGTCTCCCCTTTACGAAATGACAACTCTCTGTAACCAGAAAAATGTTAGTTTAGCAACACTTTAAATATGATAATATTATCATTTTGATCCATAGATAGTGAACCAAAACATCAGCAGCACAGCTGGGTTTTGGATCTGGTTAATCCAAAAAATGAAAGAAAAATACATATTTATAGAAAAAATGACATAGTGTTATGATTAGGGTCTTAATGCCTAAAATCAATAAAAATATAATTGTTAATCAAATTGTTTCGTATTTGAAACTGTCCATTATACCAAATAGTATTCATAGTCAATATGATAAAATTAAATAAGCCACTTTCATCAAATCCATTTGTAACTTGCATTATATATGACTTAAAACCTGGATGCTTTATAGAAAAAAGATTTAAAGCAAGCATCCATTTTAACCTAAAGTCTACATAACACATTGTCAATGTACATACTAATTTATATAATTTTGTTCAAAGATCTACTAACTTGTTTGTCTGAGCTTTGAAAGTGTAAAGAGCTTGCGCTTTGATACAAGATTGATGTCTGCTTGAACATCTCGGTGACTGGGGTGAGTAGCTAAGTAAATCATCAAAGTTGTATCGGTCAAGAGCAACTGGGGACTTGACAGATGCACTAGACGCAAAATGAAGTAATCGAATAGAAATAGTAAATAATAATTCTTGGTATTGATCTAGATATAAATTTTATAATTATCTCATATAATATATTTGAAATAAATATAGATATTTCAATCAATAGGATATGATTTAGATATCGATATGGGTTACCGCATTTCAGAAAAGTAAACTCTCTTTTCCAGCTTTATTTTTCAAACGGTCAAGAGAGATATAAACAATCGCTTTATAATGTCCTGGTACCAATTAAAGTTTCATATTGCTAAATATTAATATGTAAATTAAATATATCACTACGTAATTTATATATTATACGAAATTATCTGCAATTAAAGTAATCGCTAACCATATAATAAGCCAAGTTATGTCCCTAGTGGTTATATTCACAATGATTATAATACATTAAGACTAAATTATCTATAAACAATAATATTTTTTTTAAATTCTATTTTGTCTATCCAAAGTACTGGCATGTCGATTCTCCATTATATAAAAAATTGATGCAACAGATTAACAGTGCATAAGAAACTTACGGAAGGTTATCTGAATGACGCCTCAGACGATTATTTTCAGCCTCTTGCATTAATTTCCGATCCTTTGTCTCCGATATAATGCGTCTCTGTAAGTGTAACACAATTTTTAAAAATCCTTTTTATGCGAACCAATATTTAATCTTAAATTTTATGGCAAGTATGAAAACAATCTTAAATATTTGAGAAAAATATGCAGGTCATAAACTAATTACTAGCATTATATAACATAATAAAGACATATAT
>JAQIXG010004548.1:0-12731 GCA_034700105.1 Oconnorella tubifera
CCCCCCCTCTGAAAAACTAGAATAAGGGATCACCCCCTATCATCTCTGAAACACGACTCCCTTGATTTCATTATTTCAGACTAATTAATTAGGACAATTAAAATCAATTGTTTCTTTTATTCATGCATAAATCTAATCTATAAACAGAGTATTGTTTTACCATAGCTGTACAAAACAAATATATATTTAACAGACTTAAAAACTATAGGCCTACATATTTGACTAATTGTGTTCAACATTTGCTGTTATTACATGAAACATATATGATATTATTAGGATTAAGATTAAGGTATTATCGTTAAAATTATAAGAGAATTAACAATTAATATTCAGTGTTATTATTTTTAGAATATTTCGCTAATAAATTTCATATTTCGTTGGTCGAGTCAATTTTTTTTAATTTGTCTATTTATGTATTGTATTATTTGTTATTATAATATAGAATTGTCATTATATTTTTAGGGTTAGTTTTTATTTAAAGTTTCAGGTTATGATACGATCAGGTTAATGAATTTGGGGCCGTTTTATCGGGGTCGTTTTTTTTTGATTTTTCTCGAGTATATATCTTAAATACTTGCTAAATTGTTAACTTTATTGTATACAAACATTGACTCAATAGTTTCATTGAAATAGAATTACAAAAATAAGCAATACTTTCAATGAAAGTTTTATTCGAGATAATATCGACAGAAACCTTTCTTTATATATGGAACAAGTTTTATCCTGAACAAGCAGATGTAACTGAATGAAAACTGCTATTAGCGAGGCTTCATTTATAACAAGCCCCGCCCCTTCTAGCCCAATAGCACATGTCAATCTAGATCAATATAGTATACGATCTAATTGATCTAAAAATTAAAACGGTTAGGGTTATGATTAGGGTTAATTGTAGGATTAGAACTAGGATTATTAGGTTAGGATTAGTGTAATTAACGGTTTGATTTATTAATTTTAGCTAATGGGCGGAGCTTGTAAGAAAAACTAGACCTTTCCGCTAACACTATTGTGTCTGAGATATTTCTGAATTGGAATTTGATGAAAAAATTTGGACAGAACTTTTAGACGGACAGACTGTTTGGGCGGACAGAAAGTTTGGACAGCCAGCAATATGGACAGACACCAGGTGTTGAGTGGGGCAGTGAATGTGGGGAGTGGGTGCTACTCAGTGGGGAGTGTGGAGGGGGTCCATTTTATTGTAAGTAATTAAAGAAATTCTTTAAACTATAAATGAGCAGAATAGGCCTACTAGCGATTGTAACTTTTTTAGAATTTAGTTTTAAGACTTGTAAGAGTTTTAGCCTTGTAGACTTTCAATTCTTTTGCTACAATGTCCTAATTATAAATCAATGCCAATGCACTTATAAATTAACTTATAACATATTGCAATGTTGATTTACTACTCTATAATCAAGTGCCAGCATGTATAAAATGAATAGAGGCTCTTAAATAGAGCAGATACAAAACGTAGGCCTACGTATGCTTAATCAGCATAATCATTACGCTTTTTAGGCCTATTTTAGGTCTATATCCATGCTGCAAAATGTAAAAATTGTGTGTTATCAAATACTGGAAAGCTAAGCATTTTTTATAGGCTTAAAAATACATAAAAAGCATTATTTAGTTATTGCAGATATTATAACCATATATAATGTATTATAATCACAATTATAAGTGTAGGGGCGTCCACGGATAAAGTGGGGGATCTTGTTGAGTGGGATTGGGACCCCTCAGTGGCGAACACAGAATTTTTAAAGCGGGGTTAAAAAATCATCATTATTTTTTAATACTCTAGGCATATGGATCCGGATCAAATGTTGTCATTGTAACGCATGATTTGCATCGAGTTCAAGTCTTAACCGGAAGTAGTTTAGATGTTTCCGGTCACGTAACGGGGGTCAGTTGCTGCAGTAACAGTGGAAAGGTGTGGATTGTATCTTATATATAGGCTCAGCGTAATAAAATATGTAGTTAATTAATTAATATAGTCAAATTATAATAGTGCAGATTTTGTTTAAAGTTTTTTGTCGCTGTTGAGATTTTATAGTCATTATTTTAAACTTTTTGTTTTATTGAGAAACTATTATATAAATTAAAATTTAAATATACTACAAACACAATAGATCAATATACAATTGTTCAATAACAATGAATTAAATACAATATACAATACAATGAAAATTAGAAGTTTGATTATTTTAAATGATATTTTACAAATAAAATTTTGTTTTGTGTAAAGTTTCTTTCTGGTGTTTACAGATTGCAGTTTCTTATGAAAATAAAGTTTGTTTGTTAGAACCGCAGCCGCAGCAGTTAAACGAAAACAATAAACAGGTTAAACGAATAAACAGTTTAAAACAATAAACAGGTTAAATGAATAAACAGTTTAAAATTATAAACTGCTTCTATATTTCTAATTGACATAAAATAAACTTTGTTGATTTAGAAATTATTTAAATACTTGTGGTGGGGAAGTTAAGGAGCCCGACTCGGCATCCAAAGATCTCAGATTCGAAACCTATTGATTTTCTAAGCGCATTGATCTGTATATTTAGCAGCTTGATTATTGTACAGTAAAAATAGATAATGCTTAATAAATAATTGATTTAAATACTGAATTAAGGAACTATTTACAGAAGTTAAACTATCGCTGGTTTCACATTAAAAGTTTGAAAGCCCAATGTTCAGTCGAAGCTCTTTCTCTTAATCTAGATGGTTGGTATTATTTAGTATTACTTTTTATTTAGTATTACTTTTTATTTTGTATTACTTTTTATTTTGTATTACCTTTGTATTACTTTGTGTATTACTTTTGTATTATTTTGAATTATATATCTACAATTTCAGTTCAATAAAGTTTTTACTTAAATTCTACTATTTCAGTTTCAATAAAGTTTTAATCTGATTTTTTTATATTAATGCAATAAAGTATTAACTCTGGGGGTTTTGGTTTGGGTTTGTGATGGGAGGGGGGTTTAAGACAATTTGGTTCTACAGAAAATACAGATCTGCTCTATTTGTTGTTTGATTAATTATATATTTATTTATTTTACATATTTTTTACGTATTTGTTTTTAATTTAATATTTATTATTTAATTGACGTTTCAGGAACTCTTCTTCTAACTGGAGGCACTGTGGTCCAATTATGGCAACTTTCCGAAAAAACCCACCAGTCGGAAAGTCCAGTTTCCCCGGATGATAATGGCATATGCTTGGAATTCCCCGCGGCTATGTATAGATGTATTTATAGTCAAAAGATGGCCGCCAGTGTGAATGACTTGGCGTTTTCATCAGATGGATTATTGTTCGCAAGTTTAGCAAAAGTAAGATGTTTGTAAAATTGTAAGTTCAATTTGAAAAAGAGTTAAATCTGAATTAAAAGTCTTTACAAAATTTTAACAAAATCGTTTTGTTATATTTAAACTTAATTCTGATTAAATTAATTAGAGATTATCTTTAATTTAAGTTTATTTTAAGCTTAAATTTAAAATTTAAATTGGATATTAAAATTTAACCAAGTTGAGTTTCATATTGTTTTGGTTTTCCGATTCAGAATGACCGTGCTGTTAAGATTTGGCGCCAAGTTAAACGAGGTAGGCCTAGGTGTTATTATAGGAGTTGCATCTTATTCTTTAAATTCAATTTAATTTTTTAGATAAATATAAATTTTTACCCTATGCAGAAATAAACTAAGAAACATAATAAATTAGACTTTTTTATTACTTGATTCTAATAAAGAAATAAATTGTATTATATACAATATCATTACTGGCAATTAAAATGGTTATTTTATTTAATAGTCTATTGTTCTATCATTCTAGAGAGCTCAGTAAATCATGATGACGTCAGAGAAGACCATGACGTCACTGATTGTAATGAGATAACGTATGAATGCGTCAGTTTGCATCACCCTAGGCCTGTGGTTAGCTTCACCTGGCGTCGAACCAGCAAATACATGCAAAGGTCTGGCAACCTTTTTAATTTTGCTAAATAATCTTTTGACTTTTATGTAGTTAATAAACTTGACTAGAGAGTAATGATAGGGGGTTCGGGTCTTAATAGCAAAATATCATTTGATAGTAATATTGAATGTTTGTGGTGATCAGGCACACTAGTTATTTCACATCAACATCATAATGTTTTTATTTCATATTAGTTTATTTAGATTATTAATAAAAATGTAATAATTTGTTTAAATTTTGTACTTTTGTACTTTTAAATATGTATTGTTTTTCATTTGTTTGTTCAGGGGCGCGGTACCAAATGCTCTTGTGACGTCATGTGCAGATAATATCTGTAGAGTCTGGTGTGAGAGTCTGGGTGGTGCCCTCCAGACAGATCTGACCAACTATGAAGATGCTGTGTCAACATCATCAACAGAGGTTAGAACAATAGATTAGAACATTTTAGAACGATAGATTAGAACATTTTAGAACGATAGGTTAGAACATTTCATTGGTTCTAAGATACTTATATATAGTTGCTTCTATAAGAGTGAATTGACAGTCTGTCTAGATAAACAATCTGTCTAACTGTTTATGACTGTCTCGACAGTCTGTCTAGACAGTCTGTCTAGAAACAGACTGTCTAATAGCGTCTAGACAGACTGTCTTTAGACAGACTGTCTATACAATCTCTCTATACAGTCTGTCTAGACAGTCTATTAAATAAGTTGTTTAAATTTGTTTTGTCACTTTTTAGACCAATGGTGGGTCACTAAAGAGATCATTTGATAAGGAAAACGAGAGATCAGATGTAAGAAGGCTTCTGATTGGTCCAGAGAGTCACAAGGGCAGTCCTAAGTTAAACAGAACTAAATCTAGCTACGTAAGGTCTGACGATTCAGGCACGCCAACCAATCAGCGACGAGATCGCCTACGCAATAAGATATTTAGATCTCATTCGACAAAGTTTGTGCCTCAATAATAGTAGACTTTGTTGTAGTTAAATTTTGTAGAAAGTTTTGAAATAATATATTAAAAATAATGTTTTGGTTCATTCGTTTATTTATTTGTTTATTTATCAATCCAGTGATGTTCTTGTGTATTTATTTATTTATTCATTCATGTATTCATTCATTCATTCATTCATGTATTCCTTAACCCTATCAAAATCTAAAATAACCTATAAATACATCAAAGATGAGCTTATTAAGAATAGTTAACATTAATAATAAATCGAATTATCCTTTTTAATTGAATATTAAAACTTCTAGAACAACGAAGCAACAGACCTCAGTTGAAGAAGAAGCGGAGACTTATAGAAAGCTTAGACGACCTGCGTCTGGTTTTATAAAAATTCCTTCATTGAATAGCGACCCCGATACAAGTCAAATGGGTAAATAGTATTTATTGTTATCTATTTAGTTATTTATCTGGAAGGGGGGGGGAGAGGAGAGAGGGGGGGGGGAGGGTTGGCACACTACTGTTCAGTTCCCATATCAATTTGAAATGTACAATTGTGTGCAAAAAATGGGAACCGGCAAGTTTATGAAACACTACTTTAAGGTCTAAAGCAGAATCAATTGTTTTATAAATGTTACAATATTTGATGAAATACATATATTATGAAATACATATATACATATATGATGAAATACATATATATATAATATATTTGTATTTAGATTTGATGTAATTTGAGGATTTTTTATTGTTTTTTGCAGATGAAAAGTTGATTAGAAACAACAGTGAAATATTTCATTTTGATTTGGTTGCGAGCATAGATGCTGCAAACGGTTAGTTTTGTATTTGTTTCACTAATGTAATGTTTCACTAATGTAATGTTTCACTAATGTAATGTTTCACTAATGTAATGTTTCACTAATATAATGTTTCACTAATGTAATGTTTCACTAATGTAATGTTTCACTAATGTAATGTTTCACTAATGTAATGTTTCACTAATGATATTTTTTAAATATGAGAAATTAAAGCATTAAGAAATACTAATTAAAGTGTTTAAAGTATTTCAAAATTAAGTAAAAATGAAGTATTTTTAAATTATACATCAGATAGACTTCACTCAGGTTAAATTTAATTAAAAATGTAATGCCTACTTAAAGTTTAAATGAATTTAAATAATATTTAATTAAATTAAAGTTATATTTATATTCCAGATATCCCAGATTGGATTGATTGTTGGAAGAACGCGCCCAAACAAATCCTCGTCGTTGATTGGTTGAATAATAAAGAACTTCAGTACACACTAGAGGCAGAGAAACTTGTAGAAAATATCTCGAAATCAAACCTTGATAATAATTCGTTGAGTTTTAGCGAAACTGACGGTTTGAGAATAAAAAATTCACCCAGGGGTCCCCCCACAGAAGGTTTGAATTTTTTGGCACAAAAATATGAGTGTAAAATTATATTTTAAGTGTGTTTTGTGGTGGATTTCGTTAAAGAATATAAATGAGCTGTATAAGTTTATAGTTGGCTTGATTGTACATTTATATTTATATGTTTAATGCGAATAAATAGTATATAATTTATTATCTCTGTGTATTTTGTTCTTAGAATCTTGAAATTGTCTTTTTCACTTTAATTTTGATATAAATTGTTCAAATTTATATTTCTAAAGTATTTTAAATATTGCATTTTAAACAAAGAACTTCATTGTTTAATTTTTTGGTACAATTTAAAATTTAATTATTTCCAGATGGGGGGTTAGTAAAGAAAAGAAACGGCATATGGAGAATAAAGAATTATATGTTTGGGGGGGAGGGGGGGCGCTCTCCCAGGAGATTTAATTTATTGGGGGAGAGACAGGAATCATTTCGTCTGGTTAATCGTATGGTAGTTTTCTTTTTTTTATTCGCAATTAAAAGTTAGATTTTTGGATTTAAATTTAAACCTCAGTTTCTGGAAGATTGTCTAAAAGTACCCCCCCTCTAGAAAAGTTAAAATGACGCCTCTGAGGTCACTATAAATTTTGAATTAAGATGAATGTTTTAAAATAAAAAATTGTAAATGTATAAAATTATAGCTACTTATGATAGCAATTATAAATTATAACAGTTTATTGTAATATAATAATTTGTTATAAAATAAGAATATTTATTGAATGGAATGTTTTTCTGAAGATAAGATATTAGATTTAAAGCGTCTATAAATAAAGCGATATAAAGCATTAAAGCTTTTTCTTGTAAACAGAGAAAAATTGAAAAGTTTTCAAGAAAATTACACTTGGTTTGGCTTTTAGAGCGTTCAAAACGCAAGAAGACCATTGGATAGAAAGATTGAGAAGCTGATGCGTGATTGGCTAGATAGCTCTGACTTGCTTTTTACCTTTCATCCTATTAGTGGAGAAATGATTGTCTGGTGGGTTTTAAACATTACTTCCGATAATTAAACTGACATTATTACTGACTATTTAATTACATTTTCACTCAAATCATTTTTGTCTATTGCAATAATTGACTTAAAATTTAAATTAACACTTTTCAAGGGTACTCCGACAAAACAACCCGTCAATTCATTTAAAAACCCTGACCCGTAACTAACTCTAAGTTTAACACTCTAGAACTAACCCTAATTACAGTCCTAATCTTAATCCGAATCCTACCCCAACCCTTAAAGAATTATTAGTTAGGGTCGATTTGTCCGGGCCGTTTTGATGGGTCATAATTTTTAAGCTATCAAAATTTAACTTTTTCATTGAAATTAAATATAAATTGAAATGTTTTCAGGGAGTTGAATTATATGCAATCTGATTGGCTCGGGGGAGTGCATCAGACTAGGGTCACACTTTTACCCTCTCCGTCTATTTGCATGCCCCCTTGTGACGCCGGATCGTTGACCCCCGGAATAATAATTTTTAGTGAATTTAGTCGTCTAAACGTGCAACGCTTGGTTGTTGAGCAACAGCGGTGTTATACAGACAGAGAAAATAGCGAAGAAGTGTCTAGACAATCATCTTTTACGAATAAGATTTTAACAACCGGTTGGTTTTAAGTTTAATTAAAGTTTTATTTTGTGAGATGATTGCGGAAGAGTTTATAATGGTTACTTATCAATAGCTTATAGTAGCATAAATTAATCTGACCATAGTTGCATCATTTTCCTTATATTAAATTTTGATATTGAAACTTTATAATTGTTAAAAGTCTTAGCTATTAATCGCTCAGATTTCTTGATTATTTTGCAGATGATAATAATGTGTCGACATCTGGTGAACAAGAAATAACTAATAAATCAAATTCATTTAACGATAATTCACCGAAAAATTTAAGCACTCCTACTGGAGGGAAAGAAGAAGAAAAACAAGAAGAAAGAAGTGAAGTTAAGGAGAGAATTTCACCGAATATATTTCTGCTAACAAAACACTTGAATGGAAGTTTGAATTTATGGAAAATGGATTTTGAAGGGGGCGCAAAATTTACAAAAATTGACAGCTTGGCTCATATGGCTAGGGTTAGTTTACATTTTTCTTACATTTATAAAAAATTAATCCCACCCCCTCTCCCTCGTTTGCTTAAATTTATTATTTATTACTAAATATTAATTAATGACTACTATTAATATTGAAGAATAATCACTCGAAGCATAATTACTATGCTTACTATATAATTACTATAATTACTGTAGACTAGTATAACGGTCTGAGCTCCATTTTAATTTTTTTTATGAAATATGATTTTACATTAATAGTAATATTGCAAATAAAGTACTTTATAAGAAAAATTATTACAAAATGTTTTATAACAAGTTTTACGTAATTAACCTTTTTAGAGCATAACTACATAACTACTAGTCTACAATGTATTATTATATTTATTAATTAAATAAACAAATGTAATTAATTTTCAATCATTCTTAATTTTTTTCTTTACATTTGTAGACATGCGGGCATCGCTTTAGAATGACTCACTCCACCCCCCACCCAGTGCTACCACTCCTTCTCACAACATCCCACGATGTGTTACCACTACAGGAAGAAAACTGTTTCCACACTTATTTTTCGACTAAGAAGCCCGAGGAATCTCCTAAAGAGAGAAAAGTTGTAAAAAGTGAGTTGATTTTATGGAGGGCCACCCCTGTGGGGCCTTTGTGCAAGTCTGGAGGCCTCTCAGAATTGGCAAGAATGGAGTCTGCCACAAGTGCAGCCTTCACCTGCATCGCTTGGTTGCCAAATTTATTACCAAGGTAAGAACTTTTAATTGGCAGGATTTGCAATTGCAATATATCGCAATGAAGAATTTGATTTAAGTATAATTTAATTCCAGTAAAAAAAGGTGTCTTAAAAATTAAGTTAAAAATATACCAAATTTCTAAAGTACTGATAATTTTTATGGTTATTTTAGTCTGTATGAAGATGGATCGCCCAGCGCGATGTTTGTTGCGTATAATGGCAGCAGTTTGAATCTTTACAGAGCCGTGTTAGACGCGCGACAGTTTCTCAATGCTAATAATTCAAAGGTAAATAAATTAATATATTTAATAAATAAATTAAAAAGATTGCAAATAAAGCTCAAAAGTTACAGTAAAAAAAAGGTGATAGGGTAAAGTATTTAATATAAAATAAGTATTTCATTCCATATTAATTTAGCTTTTAACTGGTTTATAAACTTGCAATTCAATCAAAAGGATGCAGCAAGTTATATATAAGTACGTTAAAGGCTACCATTTTTCCATATGAAATTATTTCTAATATTGAAAATGAGATAATTTAAGAAATCAAGATGCTAAACTATTCTACTATATTTCATTTTTTATTTTATTATTTAATTTTTATATTTTATTTTATATTTTAAGAATATAATTTTTGTTAAATCGCGTTAAATTAGAATTATTTGTACTATACACTGTACAGACAAAGGGATCGGTGAATGTGAGTGATTCTGGGATTACTCATAAAGTGACGAGTGAAATGATGAGTGATTCAGAAGTGTTGAGTATTCAGTCATCAGATCGTCCCGGCTGCATTCTCCTTCTGCAACAAATTCAAACTGCTGCAAATCTGGTTGAGTTTATTTATAGTTTCTTTCATAATGTTGTTTAGTTTATTAAGAAAGGATAATTATAATTAAAAAGGACATTTTAGCCTAGTAGCCTAAATCATAATAAGTTCTCTCATTTACCCCAGTAGCCTGTTATAGTAAGCCCCGCCCCTATAGCTATAGTGTGTCAATCAAAATTGATATTATTTGGTAGAATGTTTAATTAGTCATTTCAACTACTGTTTAACTGTCTGGATTAGGGTTAGAATTAAGGATTGAATTATCCTTGGCCAATGCATTTAATGTGTCAATCAAATAGATTTTAACCAAGGGTTCTGTTCTGGTTCTGTTAAAAGTTCTGGTTAAAAACGATGCCTTGCTATAAACTCATAAGAATTAAATTAACCCATAGTTTTATTACTCCAGGATTTTGACGAAATTCTATTGATCCATTCATTCCCCGAATCAATGCTCGTCAAACTAGACTCCGCCCACAAACAAAACTCAACGAATGATAAAAGAAAATGTGAAGAAAACAAAGAAAAATGTGAAAATAACGTTATTTTGATTCTCGTTGAAAATAAAAATAACGTTAAAGCTTCGGTTCACATGTGGAAAGTTAACATTAGAGTTGAAATTAGTAAGTTATGAAAGTTACATTTAACTTTATTTTACTTTCGTTATTCCTTTATAGATATTATAGTTATAGACTTTATAGTTATTCCTTAATGATATTTTTAAAAATAGCAATTTAAATCAATTTATATTTTCTTTATCAGTTTTTAGCTATTTAAAAATTGTTAAACATTAATTATATTAACGTTTCAATGCGTTGATCAGGCGCACTAATCATCTTAGTTATATCGTACAGCATTGTCTAGCTGTTTTATACTTTGCATCAATTGCTGTAAATCAGATAAACTGTTACGAATAGAAATGTTTTAGATATATTTGAAATAAGATTCGATGTTTTGTGATGATTGTAGACAAGTTAGAATCACTCGGACATAAGATAGACTGGTCCAAGGAACCAGAGCCTGGGTCTATGCATGTCAACTGTAGGCAAGAAAGCAAACATTTGAAAGTTCATTTTGATAAGGTATCATCATCATCATCTTCATCATCGTTATCATCATTATTATCAGTGGCGCATAAGAAATTATTCTAGGGGTTGAGAAAGGGAGGGGGGGGGTGATTATTTTTCTAATTATTTTAATATATATTTAATCAAGTTGTAGTCAATTTTTCTTCTTGTTACCACTCTTTGTCATTTTATTCAGGTAACCACTAAGGCGTTACCACTCTCTTCCCCCGTCAAGTCCGCCACCCCCTCCTGTGGTCACCTTACCTCCTCCACCCTCTACCCCATCTGTCTGGCAGCCTACCATTTTACTACGACCCATGGCAATGGCTCGGTAAGATTCTGGCAATGTGGCAGGGAGGGTGGCAGTGGAGGGGGGATGGATTGTGTGGAGTGGGGGATGGTAATGCCGGTGGGGGGTGAGAGGTGTATTCAAATTAAAGGTTTTTATTTATTTTTAATAAACTGTAGTAAGATGGGGGGGGGGTTAGAGGGGTGGTGGTACATCTTCTCAAAGAAAAACAATATATGTTATTATTATTACTATAATTAATAAGTACTATAATTGTTATAATTAATAAATATCACTTTGGTTTTATAATATTAATTTCAATAGTTTCTTTGTTCAAACTATTAACATTATGTATACTTACTTTTATTAGGTCAATTTGCTTTGAATAAATATTTAACAAAATAAATAAATAAAATCATTTTGAAAGTTTACATATGGTTGTGCAGATTGTTCAAAGGCACGTCAGCACAAATTCTATATTCTATTTATTATCAGGTGAAGTGCTATCAGTTAGCAATGCATACTGCGGACGTCTGGCATTGGTTGTAAAGTCTTCATATAACCACGCCGCGGTTATATCAAGGGAAAAACCGGACGGGGAAAAACCCGACAATATATTTGTCGTAATTTACGAGTGCGAATCTACAGGTAAGAAATTTTTCTGAACATCAAAATAAAATCATTTAATATATTAAATGATTTTATATATTAAACATGCGTTAATATATATTAGTTAATATTATATATTAACTAATATATATTTTAATATATATTAGTTCAAATATTAGATTATATCATTATATATATTATATTCATTTTTATCTGATTAATTTTTTTAATCATATAAATCTTACTATTTTTATTATTAAAAATATTAAGCAAATGTTGCTAAATCGTTTTATTATATTCATTTTTTATTGATTTTTGTTTGTACAAGGTGGCTCGGAATGGAAAAAAGAAGAAATTATTTCTCTTCAGACTACAGGGTGGTCCAAAATGTCAGCTAAAAGTTCAAGTACAGGGTGTTTCAAAGTTTCTGTTGATTTATGTGAAGATAAAGAAGCAACTCATCAGACTCCATCTTTAAACAGGGTAAATATAGGTCACTGGGGATTAAATTAGGTCACAGTGTATGAAGCTAGGTCACAGTGTAAGAAAGTAGGTCACAGTGTAAGAAAATTAGGTCAGTATTTACAAAAGTAGGTCAGTGTATGAAACTAGGTTACAGTGTATGAAACTAGGTCATGAAATATTCAATTTATAATAAAATCCTTGTAGTTTTCTCCCCCTCTCCCTTCACCACCCCCCCTATTTTGTTTTTTCATATAACCCCCTCAACCACCCCCACCCTCCCCATCATAAACACAACAATACCATGAAGTATAAAATCATAAATTTAACTAATATTTATTCTAAAAAAACT
>JAQIXG010004549.1:0-12731 GCA_034700105.1 Oconnorella tubifera
TATCAAGTGATGACTCTATGCTATGTGCTGGCTTTGAAGACTCATCTATTGTACTATGGCCTCTGACCTCTAATCGACCAATCAAATCGCTTAGATCTAGGTCAAAGGTCAGAGTCAGTCAGGTTCATCTTGCTGGCGACTATCCTGAAGATATAGAACAAAAACTTAGGTAGGATTACTTCTTTCTGTCTTTCTGTATGTCTGTGAGTCTTTTTGTATGTCTGTCTGACTGTCGATTGTTTGTCTGTGTATCTGTCTGACTTTGTCTATGTTTATTTGTTTATCTATTCGTTTGGTTGACTCTCTGTTGCTTTATTACTTTGTCAGTGTGTCAGTTTGACTGTTTGAATGTGTGCATGAGGCAGCAGCCTAATGCCAGATAAATGTTACATATTGGCATTGGACAAAATGACCTTGCTGTAAACAATCAGCCAATGACTGAATCAATTGTAAATGTTGCCATGAGTGTCATCTAAGTTTAGATGGTTGGTTTAAAACATAGGAAGTATAAGGTTATTTCAATCATTTATTTGATTACTAAAGCATGCTGCAAGTTAGAAAAATAGTAAGCATTTACTATTTAACAACCAATTTTGATTTATCGATCAACTAAGTTCGAGTTTTGTGAATGTTCGCTGTTTTGCTAACATGTTGCATCCTTTAATAATCCAATAAATGATTTCTATAACTTCTGATTTAATATTTTGTAGGTTTAAGATTAATCTATGCATCTTAATGAATGTAACGCACCTCATTCACTTCTAGCGTATAGTGCAACCACAACTCGTCTACAGACTTTTGGTCTGCAGACATTTAGTCTACTTTAAAAATTAGGGTTAGTGTTAGGGTTAAGTTAGAGTTAATGGTATGGTTAGGGTTAGGGATAGGGTTAGAATCGTTTTAAAAATTACAGTTTCCTAACTGTAATTTTTAAAACTAAGTTATTTTTAAGTTAGACCAAAAGGCGATAGATGAAATGTCGGTAGACGTAGTGTCATTAACCAAAGGTCTGTAGATGAGTTGTCATGAAATCTAACATATCATGTGTATGATATGTGTGTGTGTGCATGTCTTGTAGTCATATAGACACATCTAGCAGTGAGGGTGGGGTAATGTTACTCTCTCATTCATCCACTGTCTACTCTCTCTCATTCATGCATCAACATCAAATACTACTCTCTGCCTCTGCTGATAAAACGGGTAAGTCGACTCTCTTTGTTACAATCTTGATTTTCTTATCAATAATTTTATTAAAATCTTTTTTCTTAATATTCTATGATGTTTCACATGCATTGGTTTACATAAAGTAGTCCTAAATGAAGGTCTATAATAAGATACATAGACTGTATTCTATAGACTCTAGTCAAGGCTCATTAACGAAGTGGTTAGAGTGCTCTACTCGGATGCAACAGGTCTAGGTTTAATTCCTGTGAATGCTGAGAATTTGGCTAACTTGCGTACTTTTAGTAATCCAATGAATGATTGCAATAACTGAATACTAGCTTATTCCAGGGATGAGCCTGTTTAAGCAACAACTAATTTGATCTTAAATTCTGGTTAAAATGTGCAAGGCGCACGGTTATTGCAGCTATTTCATTGGACAGTGAGGTCATCTGATTATTGTGTGATTTATAAGAAATTTTAAGAAATCTGTACATATGTATAGAATATGTACATACGTGGCTCCCTGGAATCTATCTTTAGTTTTAAAACTTTATTAAACTGACTAAGCAGTGCTCTTATGTGTTTGACTCTATAAGTTTATTGTTGTCTTGTGTCTAAATGTTGCACAGTTCGTTTATGGGACATAGCCTCAACATCAGACAGTGCATATAACAACGTTGTCTGTTATAAGGGCCACAATTATCCTGTCTTTGATCTAGACACAAGGTATCTAGATGTATCTATATATTATCTTGAGACTTTGGTGTCGTTTTAAAAATAATATTTCTTTATTGCTTGCTGTCACATTAGAATAAAACAAGTGGATAGTGAAAAGTTACAATCTTGATATACAGTAACCAAGTGATGACTGAACGCTTTACTCTTAATACAGCAGCGCAGTAAATAATTTTACTTTGGAAATGAGGGGAAAACTCCGAGTTTAAAAGTTTAAGCAAATTTTATTTACGTTAAGAACTTTATCCATTAGGAAATAGTCTGTTACATAATTGATGATTTACTATTATAATAGTTACACCAACAAGTGTTTAGTCATTGAAGTTTATATATTGTATGTTTGTTTGTCTGTCTACTCGTTACATTGGATCTACTATATGTTTTTTTGTCTGTCTACTAGTGACATTGCATCTATGTTTGTTTGTCTGTTACTAGTGACATTGTATGTATGTTTGTTTATCTTTCTACTAGTAACATTGGATCTATGTTTGTTTGTCTTATTACTAGTAACGTTGGATGTATGTTTGTCTATCTGTCTACTAGTAATATTGGATGTATGTTTGTCTATCTGTCTATTAGTGATATTGGATGTATGTTTGTGAGCTGTTCTTATGATCACACAGCTAAGCTTTGGACTACAGACAGAATATTTCCACTCAGATCTTTCTGTGGTCACACACAGGCTGTTAATGTAAGAGTTGCGTGTTGATGCCTGTTTTTGTAAGAGTTTAGTCTGTCTGTAGCTTGTCTTGTATTGCAATCTTACAATGCAATCATGGTTACATTAATTGCATTGTAAGATTGCAATATTAGAATGTTATAATTTTATGGACTAAAAGAAATGCCAGATGCCTGGAGGCTGTCAGGTTATTGTCTCCAGGCAGTTGCCTGATGCTATCTGGCAATCACTGTTTCAATTTGGATCTGTTAGTAAGACCCCAATATTACTATTTGCAATTTTAGACATTAAACTTGTTCTTGAATTAAACTTATTATAATTGTAGATAATATTTTATAGTTATATTTTTAATGCCTGAAATTGAAGGCTAAACATGAAAGTGTGCATGGGCTTTTTGCACAACCTTCTGTTTGTACATACAGTGTGTGTTTGCATGTGTGTATATCTGTCTGTATAAAGAGTATGCTGGTATGTGTGTGTGCATATGCAATGTGTCTGTATGTCTGAATGTATCTGTCTGTAACTGCGATTGTGTAGTGTGTTCGCTTTCACCCTAATGGTAACTACATAGCGACTGGTTCATCTGACATGACAGTCAGACTATGGAGCATACAAGACAGTCACACAATGAGACTTCTACAGGGACACAAGGGTCTAGTCTTGTCTCTCTGCTTCTCTCCTAATGGCAAATACCTGGCATCATCAGGTAATCACTCGCTGGCCTAAAATCTTGAGGTGTGGGTTCAAATTGTTTCGATCAGATGTACACTTGGTGTGTGTTTACTATATTCGTTCTGTCAATTGATGTGAAATAAATGACAATATTGATATTATTTGATAAGAAGATAATCAGTTGAATCAGTATACTATGCTGAGGGCTGACTCAGAGTGTCTTGACAGCAGTTACATGAAGCATTGAATACAATGCTTCATTTCTGCTCATCCAGTTCAAGTCATTAAATAATGCTTTTATGCTGATGGGACATTACGAACACAGTAAACAGTTATTTACTATTAATAGTAGTGAAATGACGCTTCAAATTGCTAGTTAAATGACGCTACAAATTGCTACTTGTTTCAGGTGAAGACTGTATAGTGAAGGTTTGGGATTTGTTGATGGGCAGGTTACTGGTGGACTATAAGGGTCACACAGATGTCGTCTATAGTCTTGCATTCAATGTTGACAGCTCTATACTGGCATCCAGTTAGTTATCACATCATATATACTTTATATACATATATAATTGCCATTGTACTTCTTTTAGGCTGCAGCCCAAAGTGACAGATTGCACTTTGGCTGCAGCCCTAAGTAATGAGGCTGCACTTTGGGCTGCAACTCTAATGGGGCAGTATTTTGGGCTGAGATATTATTTTGGGCTGAGGCCATTAGCGCTTAAATGCTGAAAAGTAATTTTCATGAAAAATAAACTTTTGCATCAACTAGAGTAGAAACGCATTTGGTCTAGCGGTTAACACTCCGGGCTATGCAACCAAAGGTTGCGGGTTTGATTCTCTATTGCGATGAACTTTTCTTTCTTTAGCTTCTTTTGTAGGGTTACAGTGAGGGGTAGGGTTAACGTTTGTTATATTTACGATTGGTCCTGGGTTTTATAAATCTACTTATTTTTTCACTTTTTTTCAAATATTCAAGGTTTAAAAAGGATCTCAATGATCTCACTCGAGACACGGTCATTGTTGTTTTTATATAAACACTTTCTTTATCACATTGGTTAATGAGTTCATCTTGGTCAATTAAAACTTGATCTTAAGGATGCGGACAGTTGGTGAAGTAGTTGAAAGCCGCACTACTTTGCATTATTTTAATGCAATGAAATGTTTACACAGGTGGTTTAGATGGAAGTATTCGTCTTTGGAACATGCATCAAGTCGCTGCAACCAACAACAGCGCAACTAAGACTTGTCCCACTGACCTGTGAGCCAATCACTTGTCTCTTACTTGTTAGGCAATAATTTGACAGATCTCTTTAAGTAAAAACTAATTTTATATTATGTTTTAAAATGTGCAAGGCGCACAGTTATTGCAGCTATTTCAATGGACCATCACATCATCTGATTATAACAACATTGTGATAGTAAAATGTAAAAGCATTGTGTGATTTAATGCAATTTTAAGAAGTCAGTACATATGTACAGAATCTGTACATAAGTATAGACCATGTTGGACTCCTTGTAATTAGGCCTACACTTTCACTTTGGGCACAAATGTAATTAAATTTTTACATGCACTCCTTGCTTATCATTCAGAAAGAAAGATGATTTACTGCACTCTGTACAAGTCACTGAGTTCACTCATCAGTTGCTTTCTGCACATCCAACTGACAATCTGTTGCTAAATAATCTTTGAGCTGATGTAACATTAACTAATACTAATGTTTAGTTATTTTATTTACATTTAAGCATAAATTAGTGTTTTTACGATATAGTAGTAAAATAAATAAATCTGTTTGGTTCTATATATCAGAGGTCCATCAGAGTTGCTGGCTAGTTACAGAACAAAGTCAACGAATACTGTCAGCTCTCTCTGCTTCTCTCAGAAAAACTTTCTACAAGCAGTCGCGAGCTGATGATGATACGTTCAATAAATAAACTGTAGCTGACTTATAGTCAATTTTACTGAGGGAATTCTATGAATACAGTAAATTCTATGTATACAGATTCTATGCACATGTACAGATTCTATACTTATATACAGATGTACAGATTCTATATATATGTACAGATTCTATGCATATGTACAGATTCTATACTTATGTACAGATGTACAGATTCTATATATATATGTACAGATTCTATACTTATGTACAGATTCTATATATATATGTACAGAATTTTCAACGTTTTACTAGCACTATGTTATTATAATCAGATGACATCATTGTCCAATGAAATATATGCAATAACCTTTCGCCTTGCACATTTTAACCAGAATCTGAGATAAAATGAATTAATCATTCAAACAGTCTCAACACTGGACTCAGGCATCATAGTATTATTATAAAACAGTTGCAAGTTACATCTAAATGAGTGTCAGTCTTTTATTGACTCTTTTATACATACTACAGTGTATGTCATCTTTGCCAGTTCAACTTTGTATATATTTTCCGAATCTAGAAATTTACACTTGTCTACATTTCTTAATGTTCACAGCACAAAATCGTCAAAATGATCATTGATTGACCGACTTGCAGCACTCTTTAGCAATTCATTGTATTTGTGCCATATAAGAAGACACGAGTTTTAGTTTTTGTTAAAGTTGCATTAAAATAACTTTATGTGAAAGTTAAATTGATCTAGGTCATTCAGTTGTTTGAGTTTCATATTATATGTTGTGTCAACATTTCAATGAAATATTTCTGGTTAAATTATACACGAGTGATGAGTGAACACCATCCAGTGTCTACTAATCACTCTGTCTAACTTAGTGAACAGAGTCCAAGTGATGAGTGAACTCTTGACTAGTAAATACAGTTCACTAATCACTCTGTCAGGCTTGAAGCCTTGAACATTATAATTTATTTATTTTCAATAACGTCTAAGAACAAAATCACACTAGATATTAATACACTGAACACAAATGTCATATTTTTAATACACTGTAGTCATTTCATTTACATGTTTAATTGAAACGTCACTTTGCAGTTCATCAAATTAATATTGAAATTAATGAAAAATAACTCGGCACATAAACATTGCAACATGTTAGAATGATTTATTACATCAAAAGAGTCGATATCAACTAGCAATTAGTAATTGTTTGCATCTCTCTCTAATTTCTTTAAAGTAACTGATGACAAGATCAAATAAAAACCATTTAGACGTCATCAACTCTATTGATTAAACTGTTACAGCAAATATTCTATGTACACAATCTTGTATATATTTTCTGCTGAAGTTCTCCAAAAAAAGCCCAATGTTAGCAAAAATAGCACATTGTGAATGTTTTTTCATTCTAGCCTCATCGTGCTAATGGTAAAGATCCAATGAAATAATTGCATTATTATACGCCATGCGAGTTTTAATCCAAATGTGCACTGAAATGACTTTTTTGACAAAGTTTTTCGCAGAACCTTAAGACACGAGTAACTTTATGCCGTAGTGTGAAACAACATCACATCTCTCTCAACAATTAATAAGTACATTAAATAACCACCACAAGAGAACCAGTAAATAACCCAGCTAAGTGCATTCATTAACTACATTAACTACATTGCCTATTCTAGTCGCGCAATTATGACCATCATAAGAATGCCAGTAAGTAACGCAGCAATCTCTTTGAGACTTTGCCACAATTTAGAGTTAGTCAAGAGTTCAGGTATGACAGACACGGTGGCTATATAGACAAAGCCGCCGGCTGTGAATGGCAAGATCCACGATGTAGCCATGTCACCGGCACCCTCTGCCATCAGACTACATACTGTACCTGAAAGAAAACAAATGATTTTATAAAAGACCTGTTGTCAAATACAAATAATGCACTGATATCAATTATTGCAATTAAATTTCATTTAAATGCTCTTTGCATTTAAAGATTTATTCTTATACCAACTGACAGATTATAGCCAAAAATAATAATGGCTTAGTTTAAAAATGAACAATTTGAAGGTTGTGATATTTCAACATGACAACCAACTGTTTTTAAATGACATTAAACGATGTTGTGAATGATATCACATCGTTGCAATGACGCAGCAAGTAAGCAAAAAATGACAGGACTCTAATCCAGGTCATTCAGATTCCAAGTCCAGCGCTCTAACAACTCTGTCACTAGCAATGGTAGTTAAATAAAATATATTAGTTTTCAATGCACTACTTTAAAATAGTGAATAAATATATTATAGTATCTCATTATAGTTAATAAAAAAAACCTACAGTAATTTGACATAAAATGAATCTGTTACAAGTTTACACCATTAGACTCTTGCAATTGTTTCATGTTTATAGCTTAAAGTCACATCAGCACAACGAGGCTATTTAGTGACACGTTGTGAACTATATAGAGAAATCAAATGACGAGTGAACACTTAACTCTTAACCCAGTAAATAACATTTTGTTGAAATGACAGAGCAGGAGCTTTTTCTTTCCTAAGATATGATCTATCTATCTAATGTTTATGCCTATATTTAATGTTATTTATTAAATAAATTATAATATTAAATACAATGAAATATTCATATACCAAATAGAATATATGAATGATATAAAAAAACAAGTAAAAAACAAAAGAATAATCTATTAAATTATTAATTATGAATTATTAACTTATTGAAACTATAAATGAACAACACAATCTACCAAAGAGAGCTCCCGCTGCTGTAGTTAGTTGTAGCATCATAGCTTTCCTCTTGGTGTACCCAGACTGAATGAGTATGGCAAAGTCTCCCACCTCATGTGGCACTTCATGGAAGAGTATGGTCAGTGTTGTGATCAGCCCAACATTGCGTCCCACCAGATATGACGCGCCTATAGCGAGACCATCGGTAAAGTTGTGAGTAAAATCTGCCGCTAGATTCAAATAGGCTGCGATCTTGATATCACTTGCTGACTTGACTGTACTGCATTCCTTTTTGTCCTTACTCGCTTTGTCCTCACTCGCTTTGTCCTCACTTGCTTTGTCCTCAGACTTTGTCCTTTTTCTCACACCTTCCTCCTTTGTCTCTTTGTCCTTTGTGCTGGTGTCATCTTTAGATGTTGCGTCATTTTTCAGTTTCTCAGGAACGTGTGCTGAATGCGAGTGACCATGACCCCCGTCTCCCTTCACGCAGCGCACAAACTTCTCTACGGCAAGGAACGCCACAATGCCAAACAACACCCAGAGTCCTACGCCTAGATCATGCTGGTGATCCCCTGCGCCATGGGAGTGAGAGTGGGAGTGAGAGTGGCCGCCCTCGCCCCCCTGACGGGCCTCGATAGCGTGAGGGATGAGATGTAGGAAGGCGTCCCCTAGTAGGCCGCCAGACGCGAAGCTGAGAAGTATTTTAAGTAGGGACTGATGCTCGTTGCGGTTATCTAGAGGAATGAAGAGAAGGATAAGTACAGGGGCGGCGCTGACTAGGGCGGTGGAGCCCAGGGCGTGGATCCACAGCCAGAGACCAGAGAGGGCGCGCTTGGGGGGAGAGCCTGAGCCGGACTTCCTGCATGGACTCATAAAGTCCATGCCGCATAGTTCGTGTTCTTCGTCATCATGTTTGTGATCATCATGATGATGATGATCATGGTGATGATCGTGGTGATCGTGAACAGGCACTTTATGAACGTCTTCTTTAGGAACATTAGCCTGGCGCGAGTACCGGAAAGAGGGAGACTCGTCTTCTAGACCATGACTGTGACCGTGATGATCGTTTCCCCCGTGAGAATGTCCGTGATCATTTCCCCCGTGAGAATGTCCGTGATCATTTCCCCCGTGAGAATGTCCGTGAGATTTGACGTAGAAGACAAAGAGAAATAGAAAGAAAGCAAAAGCCACGTACACAGCTGTTCGCGTCGCCATCTTTAAATAACCGGTCAGTGTTGTCACGCTGCACGTTGTCTGGTAAATGTAACGCGGACTGTGTGTCAAGTAATATAACGTAAGCTACGTAACGTAACGTGGATTATGGACGCAGGCAACTTGTTGTCTCTATGTACACATCGTAGCGAATAACTCTCTTTCATATCCGCCTCGTAATAGTAATATAAATCTACATTCACTCAATGTTTGTCTAAATTAGATTTCAAACTGTTTATTGAATTAGAATTAGAATTATCACTATTAATTAGAATTCAATTAGAACTATCAGGTAATGAATTCCATAAGCTAACAACTCTGCTAGTAAATCAATATTTTCTTATATTATATCTACAAAGTACAGTCTTTAGTTTTAAGATATTACCACGTGTCCTGATGTTTTCACTTTTATATAATATTAGTACCACCAATGCATCGTACTAGACATTAAGAATTTTAAAAACTTTAATTATGTCACCTCTATTTCTTCGAAATTTAAGTGCAGGCCGTTTTAAATATTGTAAGCGTTCTCTATAAAATTTATTTTGAATACCATTAACTAACTTAGTGGCACGCTTTTGGACTTTTTCAATGCCCTTAATTAATCCTTTTCTATAAGGATGCAAAATAGCATAAGCAAACTCAAGATGACTCTTAACCACACTTTTATAAATTGTTAAGAAAGAAAACTTATTCAAATTTTTAACATTTCTATTAATAATTCCCGTTATTTGATATCCCTTATTGATTTTTTCATATGTTCTTTAAAGGTAAGATCTGTATCTATAATAACACCAAGATCTCTCGACTCTCTCAATATCTACAGCTCCAGAATCAGTTTTAAAATTATATGCAAAGTCTATTAATAGCTTGCCATGTGTAATTGTCAAAATCTTGCATTTATCAAAACTAAGCTTCATTATCAGACCATTAAAGTATTCTCTGACAACATTCATTCACAGATTCAGCAACATTGGTGTCTTGTACATGTTTAAACAATTTAGCATCATCAGCAAATAGATATAAATTACTATCTCCACAGAATTGTGGTAGATCATTGATATATATTACAAAGAGAAACCAAGTACACTTCCCTGAGGAATGCATCTTGTCACATTCATCCACTTAGAATATTTTCCATTAATTCTAACCTGATGGCTTCTAAAACACAAGAATGATTCTATCCATTTGATAATTTTATTATTAATACCATATGATACTAATTTGCTTAATAACCTTCTATGAGGCACTTTATCGAAAGCCTTTTCGAAATCTGTATAAATGACATCTATCTGTCCACCAATATCTAAACATGTAGTCCAGTTTTCTATAATAGAAATTAATTGTAATATTATAGATCTGCCTTTAACGAAACCAAATTGTTTAGAAGAGAACAAATTATATGATAAAAATATTCCATTATATGATCTTTTAAAAGTGACTCTAAAATCTTACTGTAAACAACGCAAGGCTCAGCGGTCGGGCCTACATAACTTTCTGTCAATCTTGGGCTCATAAGCCGTCTTTCGTCCGACCCGCAGTCACCCGCTGACAGATCGGAAGACGACACGACGGTCGCCATTTAGAATGTCTATTCCATACGCCCGTAGAGAATGTCCTTCGGATTACTCAATATCAAATTCATTAGGATTGTGACTCTAAACTGGAACTTGGTCTAGCTGTTGTAGAGCACATTTTCTTTATTTGTAACTACTTCTTCAACATTATTATCGAGAGAAGTTTTCTTATTCAAGTCATTAATTTCCAATTTATTATTCTTCTTGGTTCGCGGCATATTTAAGCAGCATTAAATCTATCAATATAGTGCGTTATATTCAGAAAACTGAAAGATAGACAGTTAGAAATGATCCATAAGTTAAACTAAACACTATTGTTTTATAGGCCTTTTAGATAAAAGTGTCCAGTCAGTTAGGTGTCAGGTAAGTTAGAGGGTCCAGTAAGTTACCAGCCACTGAGGGGGTGTGACTGAACACTCCAGTAAAGTTGCTAAGCTTTTCAATCACTTTTGACTAAAAGTGTCTGGTAAGTTAGCTTCCGGTAAGTTAAGTGTCCGGTAAGTTAGGTGTCCTGTAAGTTACCGTTTTCGAGCGATTGCCGACGTCGACGCTGACCTTGAACGCTCGACGCAACGCTACGCGCGACGTTTGGATGGGTTTCTACCTTATAGAGGCTTGCGGGCAAGTAATTTTAAACTGACACAGGTAACATTACTTCTTAGGCCGCTGCAACACTGTGCCCCAAATTCTCCCCAATGGACCACCGTGCTTGTATCGACAATAACTGTTATATAATTGTTTAATTGTTCGATTGAACAATGATAACTCAACATTTCATTGCCAACAGCAACCTGTTAGCTGTAAGTTGGTACATAGCTCAATCAGTTATCGAGTCAGTGACCACTATGACTGGTGCCACTTAAGTCTGTTGGCATCTCATTAGAAGCAAGATTATAATTTTCCGTATCTCTATACTCTACCTCTATAGTATAATAGCAGATATATAAATACTAAAAACTCAATCGCATGGTATTATGTTCTATTAAAACTACTGTATAATATATTTATGGATTCGATTACTTGTTAGTCTATATGTCAAGTAGCGACATATGTCTTCAATATGTTTCTTGCTATATGTCTTATACGTGTAGTATAAATTAAAAAAATTCAATATGAGAGTATTTTACTCATGTTGCCATTAAGCGCATTCCGGAACCTAGTGATTGAAATAAAAAAAGTTAAAAGATTTTAATTTAGAGAACCATGTAAACATTTACGACGACCAGATGTTGAGATCCGCAGCGGCTGCTCTATAATATCATACAATATACAAACATTACAAATTCCTAAACAAATTGTCTTTTTGGAGAAGGGGGAGGTTTTTCTTTCAAATTTACTCCAGTACGAGTAGAAAACTGTACTTTCAAAAATCAGTGAGTGGTAAATGTCCCCCCCCCCATGATGACGTTAATTGGAAGGATTTCAGCATTGTTGTGACAGTGTCTAGAATCGAATACTGAGAACAAATAACATAAATCAATCGTAACAATTCTTTTTTACTCTAAACGAGACGGACATGCACGCATGCGCATGCTTGAAAATATATTGAAATATATTGCATGTTTATAAATATATTACTCGCACACAATAATTTTGAAACAAAAAAAATTACATTCATTTATTCGTTTTGTTAATGTGACATCAACATAAAAAGATAATTTAAACACGTTTCACACCGGTGACTCGGACGCGCGGTCCACCCCGGGGTTCGCCCCAGGGTGAACCCCGGGGCGGACCCCGAGGTGCACCCCGGGGAGGAATCCGCGACTCTAAAAGTCCCGCGACCCTACCCGGGGCGAGCTCTGGGGTGAGCACCGGGATGCGCTCCGGGGCGAGCTCCAGGGTGAACCCCGGGGCGAGCTCCGCGACTCGACGCGCGATTCTAAGTCGCGCGACTCTACCCGGGGTGAACCGCGGAGCTCGCCCCGGGGTCCGCCCCGGGGCGAGCTCCGCGGTTCGAATCACCAGTGTGAACAGCTCTTGCTTAAATGTATTGTTTGTTTCTCTGCGTGGTTCAAAAAACCGCGGGGTTATCCCCGGAGCTCGAAAATAAAAAGGAACGTGTTCGTT
>JAQIXG010004550.1:0-12730 GCA_034700105.1 Oconnorella tubifera
CAAATCAAAAATTAAAGAAAATTTGGACCGCGAAGTATCATTAAAAAAGAAAGTTGAGGAGCAATCATTTAAGACTGAAAACGAGATTCGAATTAAAACAGATGCGGGTAAAGCATCTTCAGATTTCGTCCCTCAAGTTTCTTTCAAATCAAAAATTAAAGAAAATTTGGACCGCGAAGTATCATTAAAAAAGAAAGTTGAGGAGCAATCATTTAAGACTGCATCAGCATCGCGTGTCGTAGATCAATCGAATGTAAAAAAACCTCTAAATTGGACAGATAATCGATTTTTTGCAAATGCGAAAAGAAATGTACCTCCAGTCACCAGAATGGGATATACGAACACTTACTTCGATGCTCGTGTTGAGACTACGGATCAATTCAAGTCAATGACTCGACCAGCAGTGAGACCGGGTGGACTGTGGACTGATCCAGACTTTAAACATGAAACTCCTGTGAGAGAACAATCACAACAAATACCGGTAACTTGGAGACGACCAAAGGTAAAACATCAGAAAACAAACAGTTAAAGATATTAGTTATCTGCTTATGAGATGCAAAACTATTGTAAACTGGTAATACTTTTTAATTATTAATGTTATTATAACAGTCAAACATCAATTTATTAAATTATAAAAATGTTGAAGGGCGAATACAAACGACTGAGAATCCATAGCTAACATAGTCACTCCTATAAATTTGCTAAATAATTTTGATATCAAAAATTAATTTTCAATTAAAAGCTTAAAATTATTGAAACTGAAACTCAATTACTTTCAATGTTTAATCTTTAATTAAGTTTGCTCTTTGATTTGAAAAATAAAAATATAGCATTATTCGAGATATAATTGAAACAAGCTTTGAAAGTAGAGGCGTGAAGAATGAAGTTGCCAACTAGTGATGGATATGTGGTGTTGTCTCCAAGAGCGAGCAGATTAAAAACGTCTTAAAAATCTTGGAATTAAATATAACTTAGAATTAGAATTTGATAAAACTTAAATTAGAAGTGTACTGTGAAAGTGAAGCGTCAGGAAACTGTTTTCTGCCGGGCTCAATATCATAAACTACCTCGTAATCTTCAAGTCATAACACCGCCAGCTGGGCCCAACGCATCGGATGATACCGTAAATAAAACGAATTTTTATTCATCTCACATCAATTAACACATTAATTTCCTAAAAATCATTAAAATAGTAATGCGATTTTCATTTGTTCCACTAGTGTTATTTGATATATAGCACCAGTGGAAGAAGTTGATATTATATTTGAACATTTGAAATTGTACAAAATTGCAGGATTTCTGTGCTCCTAAGATTCCGCAGCTATTTGTTGGAAAACTTGATCGCTTTCATGTCAATCAGGGAGGAGCCGGGACCTGTTGGTTTAACTCCGTACTCGCTCCACTGGCTGACAATTCAATAATTAATGAGGTCTGCAGTTTAAAGTATTTAATGTGTATAATAACCTGCATAATTATGATGTATGTTTCTTGGTATGAATGATTGTCGTTCAATGTCAATCCTTCATACCAGTATAAATTAAGCTGACTGTCATGTGTGATAATCAGTCAAATAGATCTACTAGCTTAGTATGTCTATTTGGCCAGAGATGAGTGACAACACTATAATTCAGTACTAGTACTGTTTTATAGAACTAGATAACACTATTTTTTGGCCTTATATTTTTAAACTGCTTGACAAGGTTTCGACACATAGCATTAGGAGGAAAGCAGAATTCAGATGTTTTTTGTGAGCACATAAAACAAAACTTTACAAATAAAGCAATATCCGTTTTAACGACTGGCTGAATATAAGCTTCAATTGACATATTAATCCCATTTTATTCTTTTTACCTTCTCATCACGTTAACAACTTTGAAATCATTTATTATAAATATTCATAATCTGTCAGCAATTGATATATTATTACATTATTCTTCTGAAGTCTCCACAAATATGAAACATATTTGCGCTAGATTGTTCCCAGAAATTCTTACAAGATCGGTACAGATCAGTATGACGGAGTATTTCACTGTAAGTTTTGGCGCATGGGTCAGTGGTTCGATGTCTATGTAGACGACGTGTTACCAACCATCTTTAGTGGACCTTGGAACGCTCACTGCTTGGAGTCCAATGAGTTATGGGTCCCACTGTTAGAAAAGGCTTTTGCAAAGTAAGTGCCGATATAATAGCGTAAAAAATAATCGTTAAGTAATCATGAACGCTACGGAACAAAAATGTAACATAGGCTCATGTCGTAGAACAATTAATAACAACTTTTATTTTCATCACCTATATCTACTTAATTGTTAAATTATAATAGAGTTAACAGTAACATAGCATTACATAATATTGAGGCACGTGAACATTTGCCAGTAGGTGGCTAGTTTGAAACTATATCTATTTTGACATTTCAAAGAGGTTTCCAGAGGAGACATTATGTGTTGGTGTTGTTGTTGTTATGCTGGATATCTATCAACAGATAGATTCGTTCAGGTACTTCACTTGAAACGTGCAGTCGATCCTAAACTTATGCCTGGCCTTCAGCACTGACTACAAACTGCTGTTATTGACAATATGCAAGTTGTAATACAATAATATTGCAACATATAATATATTTTTCAAATATATTTAAGATAATTTCAATAAATAATGTACAATGACTGTACTTTTACTAAATGTTCACTTCTTCAGTATATTGACAAAAATGTTGTAAGCTAACCCACATGCCATATTCGGCACATTAGAAATACAGAATTATAATTAATCATTGTTATTTAGCATAAAAAGTTTATTTTATTACTTGTGACATTTTACTGCCATGTTGACGAAATTGAATGATCGCTTGGGGATTATTTTTTACCAATGAGAGACTTATCTCATACTGTCATACATCTTTAGTTCATAGTCCAACGAGTTTAATTTATAGTCAATTTTAAATTTCAAGTAGGCCTAGAGAATAAAATATGCCGAAATATATCAGCTTAAGTATAATTCTTGTAAAGTTCAAAATATATTATACCTATTCTCATCCTTTAATTAATATACCATAAATTATTTCAATTCTAATTTTGATAAACCTATAATAATGAGTGAAGGAACTATACCTGTAAAGTAGGTCTGTAAAATACAAAGTATACTTATTCTTGTAAAGGTAATAAAATACAATGTATACATTGTACTTTATAGATTTTTTGGGGGAAGCTTCTGCGATATGATCGATGGAGGCCCAAGTGAATTAGCTTTTGCAACAATGACTGGAGGAGTCAGTGAGACGCTATATACCAGAAAGTCAGAGTTCAGTGATGTACTAATTTCTGACAAGGAATTATTTCATCGAATACTATCAGCACAATCAGCGGGATACATTATTACAACATCTATGGATAAGGTCGTTTTGAAGGAATTATGAATAAAATTTCACTACAAAGCATATGTTATTAAAATATCATTGCTATTATGTAGCTTTTTTATAAAAAAATACTTAACACCAATTAAAATTAAATAAACTGACACGACACAATAAACTACAGAAACGATACTGGCTGTTAATCTATATTAGCCAGCTATTGCCATAAATCGTCAAAGCTCGTTTGAGAAGTGGTTAGATTGCTGGATTCAGACGCGACAGAATTAGGTTTAATTCCCGGATAGCTCACTATTTCTCTAACTTGCTGCACTCTTTAGCAAGGCGCTTAAATTGACAGCTTCGTCTGAGACATCGTTCATATAATTAATCAGACATTGCAGATAACATAATGGTCAAAGTTTGTTGTTAATAGCTAGGTGTTATAATTTCACAACTTAAACTGATTGATTTAGATCATACGTTGTAAATAACTTAGACAGCTAAATTAGTTTATGAAGCGAGTCCTCAATCGAAGGCCATAATATCACATCAATTTGAAAGAACACATTATTATTCATTTTATAGACTTAAGGTTTCTTATGACCTAATATTCTTATAAAACACTAATTATTATAAAATGGTCATTCCAACAGCTATTGTCTCAAATCCAAAATTCATTGTTCGTAATTATGGAATGGAATTATTGCAATATTATGCAGTATTGTATAATATAACTTTTTCTAATCAATAATTAGAAAAAAACTTCTTCATTATTTACATTATTAACTGACAGCGTATCAGTTTTATATATAGCAACGCTTATTGGGTTGTCAATCCTAAGCAATACAGGGTCGCTGAGAACGAGTATGATGCTTAAAATTGTTAATTACTTTAGTTTTTGAAGTAACAGGCCTTTTTATTAAAGTGATCAGTTTTCAATATTTTCTTTACATTTTGCTTATACAGGAAAGATTTAAATGGGCCCACATTCCCATCTGACCCTAATTTATATTATAGGCTTATACATCCACTCAGGTTGTTTTATATGCTTGCATTTTCACTGTATTATTGAATCTTGGGCTCAAGATTGCAGCAGTGGAATCTGCTTTGGTGAAGGCGTCTGTGTGGCTACATTTCGTACACGTCATAAAGACGTTGTTTCATTCTTTTCAATGATCAATAACCTCGTCACCTGCCATGACATTGATGGTCTGATGTCAGCTTTCAACATCAACCATAACCATGACGAATGTTCATAGACTCCTTACAGTTGAGTTTGAAAGCGGTTCTATTGCATAATGGTTTTGCCATCGATTCCAAGAGGTCATTCAATTCACATGAAAGAGACATACATAAACATGAAGCAACTGTAGGACAGCATAAAACTATGACAAATATTAATAGCAGATTTGTGATGACTTTAAGGTTGTTGCCATCCTACTCGACTGCTGCAAGAATACACACAATTCCGTTGTTTCATCTGCCAATAGGACAGCCGAGCAAAGGCCTTTCACTATGTGGTCAGGGACTGGCCTTTACGATAACGTCTGGAACCAGGTTCAAAGAATGCACTATATCCGTCTTTGGTGGAATCAATCAAGATTCTTATATTCATCATTTCAAGTCCTTGGCATTGGCTTGGACAATTTACCCAAGTTCTTGGCCTTGGCCTTAAACAGTTAGTTCAAGTCCTTGGCCTTGACTTGTTCTTGGCCTTGTGACTCAAGTCCTTGTTAACATCACTGAACTATAACTTTTTTATTCATTTACAGAGAGAATGAGAATAAAGATGTAATAAAAATGATGCCTCTTAATTTATCTAATTTTCGTACATATTTTTCGATGTTATCGAGGCCCAGTGATGCTAGTGTGCCAAGAAGACGATTTTAGCAAAAAATGATTGTAATAAGTTTGATTTTGTTTTCAGAGTGAAAAAAGAAAGAAATTTGATAAAACGCTTCGAGGACTTGTACCAAATCACTGCTACTCTATTACTGGAGCAACTATTATAGTAAGCAATCAATGTTTAGAATTTATACTACTAACACGTACAAACATTGCAATCAATAAAGTTCTAAGTTAAGAGTTATCTAAGGCTTGTGGCTGAATGATCAGAGTTTTAACTCCAGAGTAATTTATCGATTTGCACTTGTTTGCGTTTTTTGAACCTGAAATGCTGCTATTTAAAGCTTAGTTTATCTTCCAGATCAACTGCTTTATTAGTAGAAATATTGTCGCGCGCCACGTTTAATGAAACCCCATGATTATGATCGCCGTGCTTGAGCTGAGAATCTTCATCATCAGATCCAGAAGGGGAAGAACCATGGAGCTGCTGGTCAAGGCCCGATGGTCGATCTCCGTCGCTACGTCGCCACGGACAGTATTGGGAAACATCTAAAGCGCCGGCCACTCTCTGCTGTTCATCATTATCGTTGAATCTATTCATAAGTCACTTGGGAGTCTGGCGACTCCGGGAGTCTAGCGACTCCGGGAGTCTAGCGACTCCGGGAGTCTAGCGACTCCGGAGTCCGGCGACTCCGGAGTCCGGGAGTCTGGACTAAATAACCTTAATTCAAAAAGATAATTCTTTTATACGTTTTAAGTTAATCCGATGTGATTATTGCCTTAGAATTTATATTACTGAGTATATCCCTAATATTTAAGCTCACAAATAACTCAATTCTAATTGACGTGTCTTATTATTATCAAGACACGAATACAGATTGAATAGAAACAAAGTTAATGTACTATATTCAAAATATAGCTTACCAGCGTCCAAAGAAAACAATTAGATAATCCATATATTCCAAGTAATAGATTATAAACCAGTTCTTAATCCGAGTATACAATGATAACTTTCAGTATATAATCCTTCATACAATTTATAGGCAATGATCATATGCGCGCAATAGTGAAACGTGATGAAAAATCTAGGTTTTTCACTACACTTATTAAATCGATTAATTATCAACAGATTACGAATTAATCCGACAGTAATTCTGAGCCGCACTATATATCCGAAGAAACAATAGACATATCTCATATATCTATTCAAAAACTTTCATATAATCAAAGCTCAACACTTTTACTATTGCAAATATCGATCGCAAACATTTGCGCGCCATTGCAATTTACTATACAGACCGACAAGGTTTCACCTTACAAGTTCAACTTTCCGAGCCTCACTGCTACTGACTAGCGCTGTGCGCTTACTTATATAGAGCTTAAAATGCGTAGGCGGGGTCTGCAGACTCCGGGAGTCTGGCGACTCCGAGAGTCTAGCGACTCCGGGAGTCGGGCGACTTCGGGAGTCTAGAGACTCCGATGACTCATCATATCGCCAAATGCGCACACACGATCATACTGATAAAAATTATTGATTGTAATTAAAACTGAACAGAGAAGCGGTAGCGTACGCGACTCGCGACCGACAGGTCTAGGTTCGAATACCGGTGAAAGCTAATATTAAAATACAAATTATAGAAATAATGTATTTAAACTTAAAGTAAAAGATTATATTCATAACAATCGTCGCGAGACGACTGTAATGAAAGTTTGTGACTGTTGACATAAATAAAGCTTTCAATATGAAAATTTATATATATAAACTAACCGCTTAATAAATTTTCATTAAAAGTCATAACCGTAACAACATTGTGCCAATAAAAATTGTACAAATGCGACAAACATAACTTTGCATACAAAAATCACTAAAAATCTTACAAATATTATAAATACAGTTTTATAATATCAATGAAATATAATATCAATATCATATAGCTATACAGCTATGAAAATTACTAAGCACGCCCCTTGGAACTCATTTAAGCAAAATTTTACTTAAACTCGAGATCTCAATATAGCTTTATAGAGATTGTATGTACTCCCCCTGGGCCTTAGCCTAAATGTCTTGAGAAATGTTCTATAGGCCGCATTGTTCCAAATTTGAAGGATTCGAATGCCATTTGGATTTGAAAGTTTACTTTCTGTTATTTGATGTGCAACTGTCCTTTGCAAAACTATTGGTATTATGTTATACGTCTATAGATATTAGACACTTGTTTGTTTAACTGCAATCTGTTGACAATTATTTATTGAAATTAAAACCAAAACATAAATTATTTGTATTGTCTATAATTTTCGTAATGTCTATCAACATTCTAACGTGTTCATTAATTGTCATTTACCTTTTAATGTTAATGGAAATTCTAACATTATTGTGACTTGACTCAGCTTGGGTTTAACGGTACATCAGAGTATCTAATTAGAATGAGGAACCCCTGGGGACAACATAGGACTGATGATGGTAATGGAGAGTGGACGGGTCCCTGGTCCGACGGATCAAATGAATGGAAACTGGTTGACCAGAATATTCGTAACTCGCTAGATGTACGTTTTGAGGATGATGGAGAATTCTGGATCAGTTTGAAAGATTTTGAGCAGAATTTCCATCATGTCATCATCAGTTATTTTAGGCCCGAAATACGTGATCTTGGATCTGCACAAAACCTGGGTATACAAAATAATTATGGAATACGGTTATTCATCTTTTCAATGTTTTAAAAATTACAAAAAGTAATTATCGTCATTTTCTTGTGTACTGCATTTATCGATTTTATTATCTTTATTGTCTTTAAGATAATTTATTATTTCGTTTATGTTCAATTATTATGTTGAATCATTTACCTAATCGAGAAAAAAATACAGCATGCCTATTCACTAACTATTTATATTAAAATTTCTAAATGTCTTTACATTTTGAGCACGTAAATTGTATTGTATGTTGTCTAACTATCCGATCATTAAGTGAAATGAGTTTATATCATCTGAGTGAAAAACAGATCATTTAGCATCTTTTTTTAATCAAACTTCAGAAAACATTCTGAATATACTCGGAGAGTGGACAATGAAAATCGTCAATTCTGATAATCCAGCCAAGTTTCCAGAAAGACAGAAGTTTCTTGTGACTATTCCATCAGTAGGTTGGTATAGGAATCCTTAATTAGTTTATTCTTATGGGCTCGTTTGTCAAGGAGTAGATGCACATGCACCGGTTCTTCTAAGAAGAACCGAAGCGCGGAAGATTTAACGGAATTGAAAAAGCTGTCTAAGTGTGCTACATTTCCTACCTTTCACAAGTTTGTCCCCATAGCGATTGAGACATTGGGTTCTTGGGCACTCCGGGTTTTCGCTTTCTTGGGTAGGCGAATCTCTATCGTCTTGTAAGATCCAAGGTCCACCTTTTTCTTGAAGCAACAAATTGTTTTGGCGGTGTAGGGGGGAAATAAATGCAGCTCTACTTTTGGGACAGTGTCTCAAGATATTTTGTTTAACTTTGCTAAACTGATTTAACGGACTCTAAGTTCTACTCGTATTTGAATTCCCTTTTAAAATTATACAATTTCTAATACTGATGCAATTTAATTTGTTTTCTGGTAGATTCTGATAATGAGGGACTTCATTGTTTGACATTTCGTTTACTTAAAGAAAACAAAAGAGATATGAAAGCAGAAACAGCTGAATATGGCTATGTTTGTCCTCTGAGGATATTCACTGTAAAATATTTTCTTTGATTAATAACAACGTTTACTACAAATGTAATTCAAAATATACTATATCTTAGTATTTTAATGTTATAGTAAATTTAGCTACATTATAAATTTTGTGCAAACAGAATTTTCTTATGGGATTTCCACTAAAAAACTTATCACAATGTCAGCTATTTGGTCACATAGGTTGTTATGAAATTCTTATCATTTAGATTGATGGCTTCGATCTTACCGATGCTAATAAGTGGATCTCTTTATGTGAAATAACCAACAAGTGTGTTCTCTACACTAGTGACATGTGTCTATATAACTATCGCCTAAAACCCGGACAATATCTACTGGTACCTAACTTTACTGACAGTCTGGTCACCACGACGTGCATCAAGAATTTCTGTATTCAGATATTCTCAAATATTCCCAACTTGGAATGTCGGTGAGCATTGTAGAATGTTTAGGTTACATGAAATAGTGGCCTTTCTGGTTTGATGCAGCGATCCCAATTCCCTACATGAAGAAATCCTATTATTTTATCCCCCAGGCACAAGTATAAGTAGATCTCTCCCTCTGGCACAAGAGGAAAGTTTCTATCATACCACCTCCCCACTTGGGGCCACTGGGTTAAACATTTATTTGCTGATCTTATCACAGATTATGTGCCTGTGCCCCTGTGACAACACTTTTTAGAAAATCTGCTAAGCGAAAATTATGATTTTGGGAATTATTTCTTGGATCATTCGCGGATGATTATTTAGACAATTTAATTTATACTTAAATTAATTATTCAGATAGTGATTAAGTTGTAGATTAACTAAAATTATGCTTGTTTAATTATTTCAACAGACTAAGCTGAAATAATAAAACTATAAAAGTAGTAGAAACTGTCCAATTTTGCTGCAAATTGGGTGCGTTCATAATTTTTTTTATGTCTGCTAAACAGATTATTTAATTTTAAAGCGGCTATTTGATTTTTAACAGCCGAACATTGTCTTAAACAAATTCAAGTTGATATAATGAATTATTATAATGAGGAAAGCATTCCCATTTAAACATAATTACTATCACTTCAGTACTTATGTTTCAATGAGATCACATTAATTTTTATTAAATATCATTGCAGACAATTTACTGGCAGTCCTGTAATATTTTCTTGTGAGAATGGCGACGACTATGATTACAATGATGTTATATCTACGAATGAGTTAGGTATGCATATATCTATTAAGCTGTTAATGTACTGATACATATATAAATGGTAAATACCAATTTCTAATTATTTTAATAAATGCAAACGGTCCAGTTTTGAGGTGATACAACCATTATAATTTATTCAGAATCTTCTACGTAAAAGAAGCTGATATACGGTCAAAACGTAAATAAAGGTTATAATTTTATTTTTTGTATATTTTATAAAAATCATGTTTCTGCTAATTGAATGCAAATAATGATTGTATAATGATTGCTTGTACAGAAAACGTTTCGTGGTCGATTGGAGAATTTTCTAAAGGTATCGTCGGTTATCAGAAAGCAGAAAAATTTAAAAATCAAAAATTTATTCTTGATATTCCTCCAGGTAGGCAATTTTTCGTTACATTTGCACATGGGCTTCAATTTTATTTTAAAATTACTCAGAACTTTCAATCGGAATTATTTATAATTTTTAGTTATAGGCCTACTCTCGTTTCATAAATGATACATTTATTGATATGTGATATAATTGATATTAGATATCATTTTTATCATTGATATGCTATGTTATTAATTTATTTTGATATTAATGATATGTTATGTCGTTTATATTTGTTATATTAATATATGATATCAAATATTGTGAATTTAGCTAAAATATATCAAATATCAACGTTATCACACATCAACGCTATCATATATAAGCGTTATCGCATATCAACGTTAGCATTTATCAGTGCAATCACATATCAAGGCTATCACAGATCATGGATATCAGTGATCTGTGATAGTTTTGATTTGTGATTGATTGGTATCTGATATTTTGAACTAAGTTGACAATATTTGATTTTATAAAGTTATAGGTCGAACGCTATTGACAGCTGGAATGTATGTGAAGCCAATTAAATTATTATTTAAGAATAATACGAAAAATATGCACTCAATGCTTAATTTATCTAATATGATATCACCATAATTTGTTGATATCTTTTACAGCAGATGATTCTGGAGAAGAAAAGTTGCAAACAGTTTTTATACAGTTGATACAACAGCAGTTTTATTGGCCTCATAATAACAGCAATGGCAATCTGTCAGTTTGCTTAGATTTATATAAGGTAAGATCATTTCAAACATTTAATCATATTGATTAATAATGTTATTATTATTAATCACAGTCTTAATTTTAAACAATACCATTTGATGCATATTTATATGGTGTAAATTTCAAGTGCAATTAATCAGATGGACTTAAAATTCAGTAAACATAGAAAGAATCATCGCAGTTTATTTTTAGCTATTGTATCATTAATTTAGTGTATCTATTTCAAATTAGGTTGATTCCAGACAGACACGAGACAATGCTGAGTGGTTATGTTTACAAGAAATATCACAAGTTCCTGATTATCCGACATCATCAACAGGTGCAGACACATGTTACTGGACGTACTCTGAAGTTAATTACAAATACAAGCTAAAATCAGGGCAATATATTGCAGTGCCTAGTACTTACAGGACAGTTACCGAGCAAAGATTCTTCTGTATAAGAACAGCATCTTCTACTCAACTCTCTTGCAGGTGTTTACTACAAATTTATAGACTATAAATTAGCCTTTTTAATTTATCTGTAGATAAATCAGGTAAGAAAAATAGCCTCTGTATGTTCTGAGGTAGGCCTACGCCTACAGTCTCCTTCTGAATGCCGATGCGAATGTGTCCTTGAATTTTTGAGGAATATCATTGCAAATCTTGTGCACATCAATTTTCATTTTATCGTGACGTTTCACTACGACATAATCAAATAATATTTTTGTAGGATTTTCATATGGTACTTGTAGCCCAACGGATCAATTTTAGAAAAATATTTGAGAACCATTTAGCTCTTTTAATGAAATAATTGCTAGAATATTATCATCTTGAACCTACCGGCTTGGTTAAATTTAAATTTTAAGTTTTTTTCATAGAAACTTCATAACTTTTGAACGCGTTGATATATCAAACGAATTTTGCTGGTTTGATGTCAAATTTTTATATACAAACTGACAAAATGTTGAGAACAAATATTAATTTTTACCTAAATTAGGTTATTGCAAAGTCACTAGGGGTTTATGGGTTATTTTTTGGCCTCCAGTGTATTATGATAAACTTAAGAATTCGTAATAAAAATAATTTTAAATTAGAAGTATTCCTTCTATTGATAAATAGAAAGTATAAAGTTATACACCATAAGCAAATCTATATTATATTGAGAATGTTGTATTTTATTTGGATTCCAAAACGGTTGTGCCTAAAAAAAATTGATTTATTTTTATGAGTTTTTAAAATTATTTTAGCTACAATATTGTTCAATCATTTTAATTTAAAAGTAGAAATTGTTACCAGTAATAAACATGCAATGTTACAGCGTCAAATACTCATTTATTCATATCGTTTCTGTATAGATACCATGATACAGATCTAGGCTTCCCAACTCTCCCGTTTTTACCGGGAGTCTCCCGGAATCAGCTTCCAACTCCCGTCTCCCGGGTCATTATTACCCGTAGATGTAAATCTCCCGTCTTTCCGTTTTTTCAATGCTTTTTTCTATGTTAATGCAAACTAAAAATATTTGAAGTTTTAATTTTAATTTTTATGTTGATAAAAGAAAAATATG
>JAQIXG010004551.1:0-12728 GCA_034700105.1 Oconnorella tubifera
CTTTTATCAGTCAATCAATCAAAACTTTTATCAGTCAATCAATCAAAACTTTTATCAGTCAATCAATCAAAACTTTTATCAGTCAATCAATCAAAACTTTTGTCAGTCAATCAATCAAAACTTTTATCAGTCAATCAATCAAAACCTTTATCAATCAATCAAAAGTTCTATCAATCAATCAATCAATCAATGATTAAGTCAATCAATCAATGATTAAGTGAATGAATGCAATAGAAGAGTTGACACTACCTTATACTGTAGTCTATGTCTCCTGCCCTTTGTATGCCAGAACTTAGCGTTAGGATCAGTGAACTTACAGTCACAAAGTTTACAGTAAAAGCTGACAGCACTGCCACTAGCATTCTCTGAGGACTCTATGTACTCATTACCTGCATGGTAGAATACAAAAGGCTTGGGAGAAGGGTACGTTAGAAAGAGAAAGACAAAAGTCTTGGGAAAAGGGTACATTAGAAAGAGAAATATAATGAGGCTTGGGAGAAGGGTACGTTAGAAAGAGAAAGACAAAAGGCTTGGGAGAAGGGTACATTAGAAAGAGAAATATAATGAGGCTTGGGAGAAGGGTACGTTAGAGAGAGAACAAGAAAAGGCTTGGGAGAAGCGTACATGAACAGAACTAAACCAGAGAGAAGGATAAGTGAGAGACGAAAGAAGAAGATCAGAGTCACATCAGAATAAATGTAGAGAGAGAATGAGAGCAATGTAAGTAAAAGAAGAAAGACGACTGAATCTATCTCACCAACAGGTTGTATATCATTATCACTAGCTAGCAATTCTTCTAACTCTGTATATAGAATAATACACAAGTACAGTATAGAATAGAATATACTTGTATATACTTGTATACAGATGTATACACTTATATATAAACTAGTATATACTATTATATACTTGTAAATATAAGTATATACTAGTATATACTAGTATATACTTGCATATACCAGTATACTCATGTATATAAAAACAAACTAGTATATATACAAGTACATGTCAACAAACAAGCATTAAGCGTTGAATTATAGCAGTACTATAAATAACTGTTAGACAGCGCTAAATAGCAATTGAACTATAAATAAAAATGAGACTAGAGACAGAAGTCTCTCTCGCTCTTTCTCTCTCTCTCCCCCTCCCCCTCTCTCTCTCTCTCTCTCTTTCTCTCTCTCTCACCCCCATCAGACAAGTCAGTCTTCTCTACAAGACCATCTGCTGTTGTACTCTTTATTGAAACTAACAACAGAAAACAACAAAACTTAAATCTACAAATATAATCTACAAATAGTTAGTATAAATCTATTAATAGCTACATTATAAATAATCATAATCAAAGTAGAATCCAAAATTGACAACGTTCTATGACAGTAAATTAAAGATTTATTTAATATGATCTAGTACCCCCTCCCCTCCTGTCAAAGTATCCCCCCCCCTGTCAAAGTACTCCCTCCCCTGTCCTATTATCCTACCTGCATTCAATGGTCTAGCACTGGACCCAGTAGTAGAACCAGGTGTAGGTGTAGTGCTTGTCTTATGTGTAGATGATGTGGAGGGCTGATAAGCGCCTACGTGAAACTTTAACACCTAACACATACAAAGAGATGTGTAGCATCAATTATCTGATGAATCATGTGATGAATCATGTGATGAATCCAGTGTGATGAGGATTTGATGAGGACTTATATAATAAAACACTATATCTTACCCTCTGGTGTTTAGCACCTCTCACATGTGCTGCGTATGTATCCGCACCTGTACAAGTAACGTCACATAACTTACAGTGCAACTGCACCAAACTAGGCCCCACCCCCCCTGTAGGCCCCGCCCCCCCTACAGGCCTAGCAGCCACTGGCCTAGCAGGCCTAGTGGCCTGCGTGGGCTTAGCTAGCCTGGTAGGCTTGGTAGTGGCAGTGATAGTTGTGGTGGGGGGGGTGGTGATAGAGGTGGGGGGTGCAGACTCTAGGCTGGCTTCTTTCTTCTTATGCTTCTGTCCGTCCAAGTGCTCGCGATATGTCTGCAGAATCAAAGAGTACATGCAAAAGTGCTCACAATATGTCCGCAGAATCAAACAGTACATGCAAAAGTGCTCACAATATGTCTGCAGAATCAAAGAGTACATGCAAAAGTGCTCACGATATGTCTGCAGAATCAAAGAGAACATGCAAAAGTGCTCACGATATGCCTGCAGAATCAAAGAGAACATGCAAAAGTGCTCACGATATGTCTGCAGAATCAAAGAGTACATGCAAAAGTGCTCACGATATGTCTGCAGAATCAAAGAGTAGAATAAAACATGCAAGCTCTAAATGACAATAAATATATAAATACAAAGAGAGAGTAGAATACATTTATCTGGCAGATAACTTTTAGAACATACTCTTATTTATCTCTATGCATTGATTGCAATTATTGAATCTGTAACAATTGATAAGTCTATCGACTAAATCAACAGATTTAGTCATATAGATAAAACTTATACGAGAATTAACATCAGACAGACATAGAGTTAGACAGAGAGACAGACAGAGAGACAGACAGACAGAGATATAAACAAATAAACAAAGATTGAAAAACAACAAGATAGGAAACAACAAGAGACAGACAAACAGACAGACAGACGTAGACAGCTAGACTGACAGACAGACAGAGACAGCCAGACAGGCATACAGACAGACTGAAACAGACCTGAGGTCCAGCACAGCTAATCTTGCACACAGCACAATAATGCGTCTGTAATGGAGTTTTTACCACCCCCCCTCCCTTCCCCACCACCCCTACCCCCTCCCCTGCCCTCCCAGGGGGGTATCTACGGGCCGTGTAGCCCCCTGACCCCCCCACCCTCCTGCCATGGGACCAGGAAGGGCTAGAAGTGACTAGGGAGGGGGCGGTTGAGGGAGTGACCCCCCCAGTAGATGAATGTTTCTGTTGATAATAGCTAGCAGCAGCACTGTACAATGCTGCCTCTAGCCCTACAGACAGAAACATTGCTCAGTTCTTATTTGTAATTTAATAGTATTTTTATATTCATTTATAAAACAAACATAATGTGATCAAAGATCAAAAACTAACTTGGTCGCACAGATATATAATTTACAAAAAAATGTCACAAACCAGTAAGACTGGGGGTATTAGAAGCTCCCCTAGCCCCCCCCACACTGGACTGACCCCCCCCTGGTTCATACCCCCCATACCCCCCTGTCAGTCCCCCCTGTATTTTAACAGCGCTCATTTGTACGCCCCCCCCACCACTGGGTGTAGCATAGGTGTTACTTATATAGACTGCAGGCTTGCTGACTGATGACATTGAAACTACAACAGAAATAAGAGTTTATTATTATATATATATATTATAGCTTTAATTATTTACATATATTATAAACTCTATTGTACGATCTGTAAGCAGATCATTTAATGTACGCAAAAACAATAAAAGACATTGAGAAGTGACTAGTGCACCTGATCATGCCAGTTAATGCACACTAAAAAGATAAAGCGGACTAAGACTGACTAGTTTGATAGACAGGTTCAGTTGACATGGCATACAAGCCAGTAGGCTGTGGCATGGCCCCGCCCCCAACACTGCCACCACCTATAGGGTAGTACTTCTTAGTAGACGTGTCATAGAACGCTGTGTGCTGATAGGCTGAGGGGAAAGAATTAGGGTCAGCAGGGAGGGTATAGACAGAGGGTAGAGGGGGCGTGGCTACAGCAGCCAGGGGGGCATAATAGGCCTTGGTGGGATCATACTGGGGGGTGACTGCTGGAAGCACAGCGGGGGCCTGAAAACAGAACAAATCTGTACGTCTGTTTATATAGAAACTGATTTCATTTATTGATCTGTTAAATTGAAAAGAGACCGGAATTATTGATCTGAGTCAAAGAACAAATATTATATTAACCAACCAATTGAAATAAAAGCAAATGATACAATTACTAAGATAAAGCCCATCTTACAATGGGTGCAGTGCGTGCAGCGTAGGCATACTGTAGGCTGCTAGGAGCTGCAGTCTGATAGGCTGCAGCTACATCATAGGCTGACTGGGCTGCTACCCGTGGACCAGCTGCTGCTACGTAAGCTGTAGGCCCAGCAGCTGCTACGTAAGCAGTGGGCCCAGCAGCTGCCACATAGGCTGTAGGCCCAGCAGCTGCTACGTAGGCTGTAGGGGCCGGCTGCTGCACGTAGGCTGTCTGGGCTGTAGGCGCGTAGGCTGTTAGTGTACTGAAATATAATAAACTTTGTAAAGTGAAGGAAAAGAGTAATAAGTTGCTGGGGGTCTAATACTGATTGCCGGAATCTAGAATACTGTGCAAATGTCATCCAACATTTGGTAGATGATTGCCATCATTTATATTCAGATATGGCAACCAATATCCAGTAACTTGCCAGATGTGAAAGCTGGCTGCCAGTTGCCAGGATACAAACAAAGCAAAATCTTTCAATTACGTCACAGTAAAGAATTTCAAATAGTAAAAACAAAATAAAAAGCAACAAATTCCACACTGGCCCATATATATTTAGGTTCCTGATCATCTATGGAAAATATTTCCTATACACTATTTTTTTCCTGTAAACAGTACAAAACAACAAGATATAAAGATTTCACTCAAAATATTGTGAACATAGGACGATATTTTTTGACTCAATTTAGCTAAATGTTATTGCGAGTGAGAAAACATCAAATAATTGCTGCAGAGGATAAAACACACAAAGAAATTCATCAAGACTCGCTATCATTATATCTGCCATGTCTGCAGATTCAAAATACCCAAGCCGTCTTTTACGCAACATCACAAATAATAAATAAAACGGCTCCGCTTCGGTTTCGCACCTCATTGACTTAGGGTTAGAGATGGTTTAGGATTAGAATTTTGATTTAGATTGTAGCTAGTCATGATTAGGGTTATAGAGACGGATCAGACGTAGTTTGCAGTTAGTTTCAGAGAATTTAGTCGACTTTTATTCTTTATTTGTAAACAATCGCAATTTTATGAGCGATAATTAAAGAAACACTGCTGAAAGCATAAAAAAATTCAAAAGTGTTCGATGTAGTTTGAATTTGCGATGAGATCTATTTGATTACATTCCTCATCCTAACTTATATACGTGACGTCTTATTTTTATTTTAAAACTCCATGAGGTGCGTAACCGAAAATACCCCGACAAAACGATCCATCAACAAAAACATTAAATTAATTATTTCCCCGCCCCTTTGCCTGTGTAAGCCCCGCCCCTCTAGGCCCCGCCCATCGAGGCCCGCCCCCTGGTACCTATACTGAGGGATCTGCTGCTGTCCCGCCCCGTGACTGAATGTGTAGTAATTATTAGAGGCCATTATAAGAAGATAGTCTTTTGTTTCTGCTGACACTTGAGCGCATCTAATTATAGCTAGCCAATCATGATACTTGTGGTAAGCCAAATAATCAGACGTGCTCGTTAATCTAATCAAACATGCGTATAAATAGATAAAGTGTCTGTAGAATTAAATTACGACAGAATTCATATAATATTTCACAATAAAGTCTGTAAAAATTTATTTATCTGCAAATTGACAAATAAATTTAAAATTAAAATTGCTTTAAAAATTTATTTGTCATTTTTTGATTTTAATTTGACACTGTACATTTGAGACCAATTTGAGCGACACCGTACAATTAGATTCTGCAGACAGAGTCATTTTACATTTAATTTAATGAGCTGAGACAGATGACGTAATTTCACGAGCATGAAGTAAAATGTTACAGAAATGTTACGTTTAAGTGATTTTAACAATCCGCTGCACCTTTAGTAAAACGTTGATGTACTTCAAAACTTTATTGAGAATAAAAAAGTTTTCTACAAATAATGTAGCGCTTAGATTTGATGATGAATCGATGTAAAAGAAGAAGTCAATCAACAGGTGCGCGCTTGGTCGCTAAGCAACGGTCACACTTTTCATCCTTACATAGGCCTAACTATAGGCCTAAGTGAATAAAGGCTTAAGTGTAGGCCTTAGTGAATGAAGGCCTAAGTGTAGGCCTACGTGGTTTTAGGCATGAACTTGTCTTTTTGTTTAACTCATGAAATATTTAATTTTTATTTAAAATAATTAAACTGTATTAAATTAAACTGTTTTAAATCATAATAGTACGATTTATTGCTGTTTCATAGACATCTAAATATAATATAATATTATTTTAATTCTACTAGGGTTAGGGTTAGGCCCTACCTTGCACTTGCGCGAATTTAATTTGTATTGACTAGGCCTATCTTATTAGGCCTACATTTAATTAGACCATCGTTTTAATGAAACATATAAACAATATGTGACAATATAAAACTTATTACTTTTTACTGTCAATTATTTATCTATCCTACTCTATATTAATAGCAATATTTATTTACAAGTCGTAGTAGGCCTATATAATTAGGCCTACTAATATTCTATTTTATTCATTAAAGCTACCAATTTGATGAATAATTGTTTTAATGTTTCTTTTATATTTGATGACGATCTTATTATGAGCCTATCTTATAATAGCGCGCGTTTATTAGCGCGACAAGAGAGCAGCGCGCGAGGTCATTAATTATTTATTTATGATCTTTTCATCAACGTTCTTATTTGAATTATTTTGAGCAAATTATGAAATAGAGGAATTATATCAATCTGACAAATAGGTATTTGAATCTGCCGACATTTAATTGCTATTATTAGACCAAGTTTTTTTTAGTTTTGTTAAGCTTACTTAATGAAACCCTTAGGCCTATGAGAATAGTTATAGACCTATGGACTTACTTCAGGCATATAACTAGTTTTTTGTTATTTTTTTAAAGTTTACTTATCGTATTTATAATCGAGAGTTTTGTTAATTTCAACATAAAAACATAAATCATATACTTTTGGAGTAAAATATAAACGAGAGAAAAATGATGCAAGAATTTTGGATTAGAGAAAGTGTGAAAGACAGAAAGTTTGAAGATATGTACGATATTGGCAAGGAGCTTGGCAAGTAAGTTATTTATGATACTGACTAGGAACTTGGCAAGTAAGTTATTTATGATATTGAATAGGAGCTTGGCAAGTAAGTTATTTATGATACTGACTAGGAACTTGGCAAGTAAGTTATTTATCATATTGAATAGGAGCTTGGCAAGTAAGTTATTTATGATATTGACTAGGAGCTTGGCAAGTAAGTTATTTATGATATTGGCTAGGAGCTTGGCAAGTAAGTTGTTTATGGTATTGGCAAGCAACTTGGCTAGTACGATATTTATGATATTGGCAAGGAGCTTTGTAAGTAAGTTATTTATGATATTGGCAAGTAAGTTATTTATGATATTGGCAAGTAAGTTATTTATGATATTGGCTAGAGCTTGGCAAGTACGATATTTACGATATTGGCTAGGTGCTTGGCAAGTACGTTATTTATGATATTAGTAAGGAGCTTGGCAAGTAAGTTATTTATGATATTGGCTAGGAGCTTGGCAAGTAAGTTATTTACGATATTGGCAAGGAGCTTGGCTAGTAAGTTATTTATGATATTGGCTAGGAGCTTTGCAAGTATTTATAATACTTTTATTTATAATAAAAATCTATTTAAAAAATCTAAAGCTATTTATAATAGGAGGACATTATTAATGTTCTAACTTTCTGTCCAATATATTCTGTTTAAATTGATATCAAGTTGTTTTATGTTCAAGGGGGGCGACAGCGGTTGTTTACAAATGTAAAGAAAAAGGAACAAGCAGAGAATGGGCTGTCAAGATCATAAACAAGAAGGTACCTTCTTATCTAGATTAATAGGCTTGGGAGAAGGGTACATTAGAAATAACAATCAGAGAGTGAAGGAATATATTTCTAGTGAAATAACTGTATCACATTGTCATTATTTTATTAAGTAATTACAATACAAATAGATTAAATCTAAATTAATTATGTAATTATTTCTACAATAATTTATATAAATAATTACATTGTTAGATAGAGAAGAAATTGGTTTCAACGGAGATTGGAGTTTTGTTAAAAATAAACCATCCTAATATAGTAAGTGTTTATCCGTAAATCTCTCTCATTGCTCTTCTAAGTTTATTTATGATTAAAAGATTAGGATAAGTAGAGATGAAATAAATAAAATAAGAAAATCTGAAAACAAAAATTTAATTTATATCATTAAAATTTTATTCTTTAGAAACTAAGTAGTCACTTTTATCAACTAAACATTTATTAACATTATTATTTTCTAAATTAGTAAATAGAAATTTATGTATTTTATAAACTTATATGGTTATTTTCATTGTATTTTCATTGTATTCATTATAAATTTACTTTTGCTGCGGAAACATCAGTCTGTTGTAAGGTATCGTGGATAACAAGCTCCGCCCCTAGGTTAAACTTAGGGGCGGAGCATTTGTTCAAGGCTAATTAAAGTCTACCTAGAGATAGACATAGGCTACTGGGCTAAAGGGGCGGGGCTTAGGTAAAGGCTACTGGACTAAAGGGGTGTAACTTGTTAGAGATCAAGGCCTCTCTACAAACACTTGACCAAACACTAATTTCTGTATATAATATTGACGAATGCATTTGCTTGCATTACATGCATGTACCTTTATCTAAAAAAGATATTTCTTTTTTATACATTATTTGTATTGCTCAGAATAATTAATATTATTTACAAATAAATATCTTCATATATATCACTGAACTGCTAAATGTATTTATTTGTATTAGATACCATTAATACAAATCTAAATACATGTATCTATTTATATCGGATACTTTTAGAAGAAATCTAGATATATCTATATCAGTGATACATGTATCTATAATTATATTAGATACGTTTAAAAGAGATCTACGAATCACAGACGACGATGCATCTTGTATTAGAGCTTGTGACTGGTGGAGAATTATTTGACAGGTTCAATCTATGCTCTGTCTAGCATAACCTGATAAATCTAGCAATTACTCTTATTTCATTGTGTAGCATTTTTATTATAATTAATATATTAAGCATCCCCCCCCCCACTCACAATATTTCCTATTGTTGGATCATTTTTTATAAAGTGCATTAATGGTCGACGCCATTATTGCAAACCGGATGTAGTTAATCTGCTTTCCCTCTGATCTACTTCCGCTAGGCCATTTGTTTAATAATGCAACATCTAATCCGATAGTGATCATTTTGAGTCAGTTTGTTTTTTATAGCTCGCTGCATTGGAGAAATAAAAGCTGTTTTTTGTGAGATTTCTTAATTATTCTGATCTGCTTTATGTTAGGTTATGATTATTTAGTCATCGAGTTAGATGATAATTAAGAGATATATTGTAGATATGTAAATCTTTATTGTTATAGAATAGTTACGTGTGGTTACTACAGCGAGAAAGAAGCTTCTAAATGCATCAAAGAATTACTAGAAGCTGTGCACGTATGTATCTTATACATCTTAATATGTCACTTTAATTTATTAATATATTACAAATATTGTTGCTCAAGGGTGCAGAAGGTATCTTTTATAGAAAAAGTGATTCTTTTATTTTGTTAACAATAATCTATAGGCACTTAATCAGATTTAGTCAATCAATCATTTTCAATCAATCTGTCCATCCATCAATCATAAATCAACCAATTATAAATCAACCATTCATAAATCAATCAATCATAAATCAATCAATCATTGTTTACAGTTTAATCAACACGTTATAATTGACTAGGTAATAATTGCCTTCTTGCCAAGTAAACTTGATTGAAAATTAAAATGCCAGGTAGTAGCAGAGTGCAAGCATTCACCAAATGCAAAAAATCAATGTTATTTCTGACTTGTTTCTTGTTCTTATAAGTTCCCGGCCTACTTTACCTGAGGCTAAATGCAGAACATTTTATGAGTGAAGTTTTTAGTTTAAAATTTCATCATTTAATTAGAAATGTGTGTTTAGTTATAAACGAGACTATATTTGACAGTAGTCGTAGCATTTGATGAGTTTTGAAGAACTGTGCATAGACACCAAGTGATGAGTGAACACTTGAATCTTAACCCTAGTAACTCATTTCTTTGTTATTATAGATATAATGAAGATGAATAATTTATTGAACAACTAGAAATATACTGAAGTCTATAATTTAACGTATGGTTGATTGCTTTCAACTTTTATAATTTTTTATTGACAGTATTTGCATGAGAATGATGTTGTTCATAGAGATCTTAAGGTAGGAAGTACACATATCATGCACATAAATACATACATACATACATATATACACACACATATATACATATACAACTGTGTATGTGTACAATACAAGTGATGAGTGAACGTTTGACTTTTAACACAGGAAGTAATATTCCTGTATAACTGACATTCAATGATTTCTAGACATATAATACAATAGCATGATATTATTTATTCTGTCTCTTATTATTCATGTAGCCAGTGTTTTATTGATTTTCTTTTTTTCTCTACAATTCATTGTCTTGTCAGCGACAACCAATCAGATGATTACAGAGATCATCCCCCCACCCCCTCCCCCCCCCCACCACCCCAAGCAGAAATAAGATTTTCTCAAAAAAAAAAAATTATGTTTTGAAAGGCCCGTTTCACTAATGATGTTCTTACATTGATTTTGTGATAAAAAAATTAAGAAAAGATCTTGTATATTATCACTTTTGCACATAGTATATACTGTGTACTCTTTTTAATTACTAAAATATTTCATTCTCAAGCTATCTGGTATGTGCTGGAGGGGATACTGCCCCCTAGACAATAGAATAGTTTTTTATTTGAAAATTATGAATTTAGCCCCTCCCCTACTCATGGAGAAATATTCATATATTGAAACAGAAGGTTTTATGATTAGACGGTATAAAAATCATAAAGTCTTTCAACTCATGCCCCCCCCCCCTTAAGAATATCCTCCCTAAATACGTCCCCCCCACCCCTTGATTTATTCATACAGATAGGCAGATACTACATTTAGTTTCTTTATATTTCTTCTGCACTTGAGATCTGAATCAATTAATAATATAGGCAACATTGGCAGGAAAAAATAATTTGACTTTTTATTTCTACTGTAGATTGACTAAATTTTAAGCTTAATATATACTACAATAAATCACGTTGGATTGGGGGGGGGGGTATTAGACTAGGGTTGCCAGGTGACCGGTATTATACCGGACTGTCCGGTATTTGAGACAAATGTTCGGTATAAAAATAGACCAAATACCGGACATGCAAATGTCAGGTATTTTCATTGCAAGTATAAGGATTTTTTATGTAACGCTAAATGTGTAAGTTTAGAGTCAAAATCTCTTTCGTGATGAAAGTAGGCCTACTGAGAAATTGTATATATTGATATATTATATGTGAAGATCAAAATATTTATTTTGATAATTTTTGCAGAACTTTCCAGTACATCTAATCATGTGTACTAGGAGGCCCAAAAATGACTGATAAGCTAAAAAAATGAAAAAAAACAAGATAGTGAAGTGGCAAGTTTACATGCAGAATCGTCGCAGATTAATGATAATGACAAGATTGAGAATACAAATACGTTCTGATCAGTAGTTATATCGGAAGTTTCTGATTTTTTATTTTCATTATTAATAATTATTATTTTCATTAATATATTAAATTTAAAAATATATTTTTTACTCAAAAACTAATTTAAACTAAATTATTGAATGCACACGTTTTTGTACATTTAAACACTTGATTAATTAAACTGTTGCTTCGAGGTTTTGAGTGGATTCCTGAAAACTCAGTAACTCGATCAAAGTGACGCTAGAAGTCACTTTTTATTATGACTTTTATATATTTGAAAGTTTTATCTATAACTTATTTATGCATACATTAGAAAAAATGTATTTTAAAAATTAAATATCTATTTACATTTTAATCCTTAGGATTGTTGTTGGGCAGATATTTGAAAATTGTTTAGGCCTATTTCGTGAATGAAGCAATGTCTAAATTTTCATGATCTTCATAATATTGAACTTGGTTAAATTGAAATTTAACATTTTTTATGGAAACTTTATGACTGTAAGACACATTGTCTTAATTGTAAGACACATTTCACATCAGTGTGAAAGTAGTTATTATTAGATGTTACATATTATTAATGTATATTAACACTAACAAAATTTTTACATAATATATTAATTTTTCGCTTAGTTGTAGCATATTATCTAGATGCTTAACTTTTGCCAAAGTCTTTTTGGACCGCCTATTTTATATTTCGTGGCGCTTTTGAAAACTAAGCAAAATGGGACAACATGTAGAATAATTATAATTATTAAAATTATAGTAGAATTCAAATGGGATCTGATTACACTGAAAGTTTTTTACCATTTGCTTATTACTAATAATTTAAAATATTTCATTGTATAATAATTTCTCAATAGAGAATATTTTTGAATTTAAAAATTAGTTTGGACTAATCTATTTTAAGCTTTTAAACTACTATTTTTAACCGTGGTGACGCCAGGGTGTCACCAGGGGGCTTCCTTCTCTTTTAAAAGAGTATGTGATGACCTTTTAAAAGTTATTCTATTTTTAGTCTCCTTATACAATTGTTCACTAAATCGTCATTGAACTGGGGGCATCACATAAACTAGCACCATTAACACTACAAAATTACATTTTTACCTACAATGTTAGAATTTCATAACCCCCCCCACCATTTCTGCGCTACTAAATTTAAACTGATATTTTAATATGTTCGAATATCTTTAATGGTGTCCGGTATTTC
>JAQIXG010004552.1:0-12727 GCA_034700105.1 Oconnorella tubifera
TGATGATACAAAAGGGTCAAATATATCTGAAGTTATCTGCAGTAACATTGATCAACAGAAAAAAGATAAAAAATCTCGAACTGAGCTTCATGCTATAGCATTAAATCAATTGAAATCAAACAAGGAATCTAAAGTTGAACGTTTTTCTTCAACCAAGAATGATTTCGCTTTGGTTTCTGAAATAGAAGTTTCTAAGTCAAGGAAAAGGTCCCATGTCTTATCAATCACTTCAACTAAAGATGAATTTGATAGAAATGTTAAGCAATCAAATAAAGATTTACAAACTGATAATTTATTAATTCATAAAAAATTATCTTTATCAGGAAATGTGATAGATAAAAAGAAACGTAATGCTGTTAAAGGGTCCACGTGTAGTTCTGAAATAAATTTGCAAGATAAATGTTCGATCTTTGATACTTTAATGAATCAGACTAAAAAAGAAGATACTATTATAAGATACAGAGATTCAAAAAGTATATCTTCGACTTCTAAAGATTCATGTAGTATGAAAATTATATCTGCAAATACTAGAAATTCATCTACTCAAGATAAATTTGACAGATCTTCTAATACGGCCAGCATTTCTCAAAGTACTGAGCTTCAAAAAGCAAAATATGTAGACAAAAATATACCAAAAGGCACTGAAATGAATTTAAGTGGAACAAAAGATAATTCTGATTTAAAGGGCAGTACTGGTAAATCTTTATCGAGAGAAGGGAAACCTAATCAGACTCAATCTATGAGTGATATCATTCAACGGTTGAGTGATAAGTCTCAACGTAATTATGAAAATCTCGTATTGATAAGAAAGAAATATCTGAGAACATCTGATGACATTGCTAAATTTAGGAGACTGAATGGTAAAAATTGAATCTACGTCTTAGTTTTATTTGTACCGTGTATTCTTTTAGATATACATTTTATTTTAGTGTTTAAGAAAGTTATTTAGATTATAGTTCAATTTATAGTGCGATTGTCTTATAAATCGTTCAAAAATGGATCTTGTTATTTTTCAATTGTAAAGTAGTACGTATAAGAAGAATTAATATTGAAGTATTTTATTGAATTTCAGCTACAGATATTAGCCCTACTTAGATAAAATTTGTGTTGTACTCCTTTGGAATAATAATCTATAAATGTTGACAATTTAACAGGAAGAACTTTTAGTGGCTTGTGTTAAGGGAAGAAGGGTCAAATGTTCACTCATCACTTGATTTCTTCACATACACTTAACAAACACAGGCATTAATTGACTTTAATTGTATATTTTTGTGATTGAAAGTTATAGAATTAAATTGGTGTCATTTTCATTCTCCTAATGTGACTTGAGCAATAAGTTGCATTTCATTTTTTGCTTTGTCAGGCTTAGAGAAGTTATTTGAGATCCTTCCAAAACTCGATTCCCGTTCAGTTGATGTGGCATTCAGTATACTGGGAAACTGTTGTACTGAAATTAAATCTAAGATTAAGGTTAACTTATGAGTCATTTTTATTAGCTGTATACATTTATTATTTATGTATTATTTATTTATTTTTTATTTATTATTTTCATTAGCTGTTTAAATATACATTTAGTGTATAGTTTTTGTTTATTTCATTATCAATTTCTGCGAATGTGCATTGAGTATACATTGAGTATTCATTTTATGACTTTTAATTTTATTTGTAATAATTTGTAACTTTGTATCTGATTGATTTATATTACATTATGCGTTTATATGCAATTATCATGGTGCTAATAAAGTCTTGATTAAATGAAATGAATACAATATTTTATTTTTAGTGTCTCGTTTCACTTAATTTAATTGTATGTTTAATCTTAGAATTTTATAATATTTAATTTTTTGTCGAGTAATGCTTTAATATTGTTATGTTTTTCAGACACTTGAAATAGAAGGAATACAAATTTGTTGTAAGTTATCTATTTTAATTATTCTCTCTATTAATTATTAAATCGATTACGTTCAACTAGCAGCTAATTTATCTCTCATAAACTAAATTTATTTCTCATTTGTCTTTTCTATTTCCCATTGTGCAAAAAAAATTCTAAACTGCTTCACTTAAAATTCTTATCTATTTTTATCAGGCGATTTTCTGAAAGCTTCCACGGTAGTTTGTCTTCAGAATAGAATATGTAGAACATTGGGCAATTTGGCTGAGTATCCTCCATGTTGCGATGCTATTCATGAAGAACCTGGTGCAATTATGGCAATCATTGAACTAGTTTCTGTAACCACAGATACTGAATGTCTACAGACTTTATGCAGGACTATTAGGTAGGGTACCCTGACAAAACGGCCTTAAATACATTAACCCGACAAAATGGCCCCGAATACATTAACTCAATAAAACTGCCCTGTCAATTCATTTACGAACACTAACCCTAAACACGGTATTAACCATAATTTCGATTCTAACCGTAACCTTAAAATCCTAACTCGAGCTCTAACCCTAAAAATTAATATCCGGGGTTGATTTGTCTGGCCGTTTTGATGCGTAAGGTGTAGACAATATTACTCCCTTTTAACTGAGGCTATGATTCCAGTTTAACTTTCATAACATCGATATCATCTTTGACTTATTTATTGAATAAGTTTTTTAATTATTAATCAATCGATTAATTAACTTTAATGTCTTTTAACTATCAAGGGATAATGTTATGTACCGTTAATAAAATTATTATTTGAGATGTAATAGAATTTACCAGCTGAGCTCATACCATCGGTCTCATTAAGTTCATCCGTTTTAACTAAAGTTTATTTATATTCTTTCTATCATGATGGTTTAAGATTTATTTCTTACTATTGTCACGATGCATTGTGTAATGTTGTGTGACTTGACAGGTTTTTATCCGATGATGCTGATCATCGTGATATGATTCTAGAACATCGCGGAGTTCAAGCGATTTCTTTCTTGCTTGCGTCTGATGATCATTTAGTTCGTAACGCCACGCTGAAAACTGTGTCACATTTCATGGATCAGTCAGTTTCATTTAGGTTTATTAAAATAACAGCGTTTTTCTGTTTAAATATAAATACTTCCTTCACTTTAGGGCTTGAAAGTTTTCCTCTCAATGTAATTCAGGATCCGTTTATTCTACTAATTCTTATTTCGTTTATAGCCTTTATAAGTTTAATTTTGAAATTTAATTATTTCAAATAATTTGATATTTGAATTCAGTTGTACTTACGAATGTTCACGTCAACTCGTAGAAGGTAATGCTCTCTCGTCATTGGTCAATCTCGCGTCATGTGACTCTCGCTATCCCACATCTCTAGCCTTGCTCCTCCAGGCGTCTCGTGATCCCATAATGGCTTCATATCTTGCAGGTGCAGGAGCTGTGGAGTTCTTTATTCGTAACATCGAAGATTATCTGAAACGCAGCCACAAAGGATCTCATATAAAAACACATCAAGAGGATTTAACCAGTGATGAACATGACGATGTTTTAAAGTTAAAAACAGATAATGATCTAAGAAATACAGATGAGGCAGAAAGTTTCATGGCATCTGAAATGTCTGAGATGCTTTTCAATGAAAGTAAATCTACTAAACAAAATAATGATTTCAATAGAGCGGTGCATTCTGTAGATGAGAAACGAGAAAATAAAGAACTTCTCAGTTTAGATACTTCTCGTCTTTCAATGAATTCTAAACACGATATCAAAGAGCTTACCCGCGTTAAGTCTATCATCGGTGCCCTGTGTTACAGCCTTCGTTGGTGTGCAAACGGCTCAAAACTTCTCGAACTTGATAAACTGATGTTTTTCATAAATCTGCTAGATAATCGTTCTTTACGAAGTTGTAGGCATCAGATTGTAGGGGCGCTTAGTTCGATGTGTCGTACTGTAGACTCGAGCTGTTTCACAGCGATGCTGAGACTAGGGGGCATCGCGTCTGATCCCCTGGTTCAATGTATGTATTTCTGTAGTGGGGTAAAAGAAAGGGGAGGTGAATTTGGCGAGGAAACGATAGTACCTGGCAAGACTGTGGCAAGTGAGGGTGGAAAGTGTAGGGAAGGAAATTGTGCGTATTTGTTTGACTCGGACTTTGAAGATGATGGTATTGATATCGGTGATAATGATCAACATCGTTATAACGATAATATTGATGTTGATGATCATCATTATGATGATACTGTTGTTGTTGATGATGATGATGAAGTTATTGATATAATGGAGGATAGAGATGATGATGATAATGATATTGCAGATGATGATAATGACTATCGTGGTAATGAAAATGCTTGCTCGAAAGCTGAAACAGAGATACCAATGTTTGTTGATCAATCTACTATTGATTTGAGTAAAGAAACAAATATCGTATGTCCTATAAATAACTTGGAAGTTACCTTAGACATTTCTCCTCCAGTTACTGAGACTACCGCTGCACATCAGGTTATAGTATCCCCTGCATCAGATACTCAGGACATAAATACAGTCAAATTTGCATCTTCATTTCAAATAACTATGGACCAAAATACATGTGATGACATTGCTTTACAAGTTCCCACTCGCTACAGTATACACAGTCCAACTTATAAAGCCATCTATGAGTACAGTTTACAAGGTTCTGGCAAAACAGATGAAGTACATCCAACAAACATGTGGCAAGGCGTGTCCTTATTCTCTGATTCCGTCAGGACCACCTCTCGCTCTCCCTCTCCCGCATGGTCAACGTCGATGTCCGCAGCGTCTCCTCAGTCTCTCTCGCCATCGTGGCGTTCCTCCTCAGGGTATTCTTCTCCAGCTTGGAGCGTTTCATCGGAGCTATGCTATTCTCCGAGTTGGAGTGAAATGAGTTCTGTTTCACGCGAGTTTGAGTTGTGTGAAGGTGATTCCCACGGTGTGTTACTGGAAACAGCAGGAATCTCAACGGAAACACCAGGATTTGGAAGTTTAGATATGGAAGGCGAACATAGGGGTTCCATTTCTCCGAGAATCCAGTCTCCTGGTCATCTTGGTTTGTCGTCTACATCTCCTAGTAAGTTGCTATATCGTCAGTCTCGTAAACGTGAAAGATCTTCCTCTATTCCAACTGTTATTACGTCTGATAATGGTTGTTCTGTTTCTTGTACAGGAAATGATATCGGGATGTTAAAAGTGATAAAGGTATCAGAAAAATCTAATGCAGAAGTCATTTCACAGCCTGACTTGCTGCCTGTTATAATAAAACCTAACTCGGATGATTTTGATCAATTTAATTCAAATTTGAATGAAACTTTAGATGTAGTTAATTGTTACTCAGAAGATAAAATAGAAAGAGATATTGCTTATTGTAAAGATATAAGTAATAAAAGAGAATGTGATGCGCAAGATACCGTGAGTGATGTTACAAATAATGATTTACTGGCTGAAATAATTGACAATGTTTTTACTGGTGGATATTCCGAACAGCCTGTTTGTAGCTTGCTGCCTGTGTCAGGTGTTGAGCCAAGTACTTCTGGCATTCATGCTGGTTTGAATGAAGATCATGAATTAAACAGATATTGTGAAATGCCGGATAATATTGCAGAGAATCCGGCAAAGAAAATGAAATTTGATATGGCATCTGAGCGGACTGTTGTAGATGACGATTGTGCCAGTTTGAATCTTCCCGTGGATTTTAAGCGAAATGATAAGCTACGACTACTACGGACCTATTCCGCTTTCAAGGCAACATTGGGAGAATCATCATTCAATAAATCGGCTGCCTTATCAGTAAAATGTCACGCAACAAAGTTAAAACACTCTCAGTCTTTTCAGCAGATCAGTCAGACTGTCAAAATTAGCGAGTCAATTAAAAAGGCAGAGACGATAAAAGATACACGATCAGACAAATCCGGTTTAAAAGTATTCGGAGTTCGGAATCCTCAAGAATTAGCCAACGAAGCGACTATCATCAGAATCATTGAGCTTTTTAATCTGGCGATTTGCGAAAATGTCAATTCATTTGTGGTTAACGCGACAGTTGTGCGATGTCTTCTGACGCATTGCGCTGATGCTGATGAGATAAACGGATTTCATTTTTGTGAAAGAAGTAGAGTTTGCGAGAAATCTAAAAGGTGTTTAGATAGATTGCTGGGATGGAAGCTTTGCCTTAGATGGAATGTGCTCAATCTCGTTGCTTCTCTTATTGATAATTACAGAGAGCAATGTGTTGCAGTTTTTGAGGATTTGATTGTGAAAGATGGTGATGAATGCTGCGAGTATGATGATGAAGGAGTGAAGTGTATTGCTGGTGGACATAAGGGGTACTGCCATATGTGTGATGCAGCATTCAATAGAAAAGGTATCGGTGTTTTTAAGTTTATCATAAATTTCATTATATTTTTGTGTAGTATGTTTAATTTGAAAATTTATATTTCATTATTTCTGTTGATTTCTACATTTTTAAATTTATATATAAGATATAATAATATATAGATCATGTATTACTGCAAAGTATAACTAGTTACAACATACGCTGATAGTATTTTATATGTCTTCATTTGAATAGATTCGATAAAAGCGGTTAAGAGATTCTGCGATGAGCGAATTCGAGTTTTATCCCATGTGGCTATGACTGAGTTTGGTCGCGGGGAACTGTTTAATATTCTTCTGCGAGGCAGTCAATCTGACAGACAGAAGTGTGCCATCTCAATCTTCTACCACGTTGCGTAAGTAAATAATACTCAATGATGTTATTGCTAAACAACTTAAAGTATAGTCTATATGATTATATTTAAATAATATAAAATACTAGATGTTATAACTTTTTTGCTCAATTAAAAATTATTATTTTTTGCTTTTTATACAAATATCCTGTATTAATGCTTTTTTGATCGTTGCTTTTTCATTATGGCTTTTGAATCATGATGCGACCTATGCGGTTATTCTGAAATAAGATCCTTTCTGGTCGGTAAATGTTGTTATATTGAAACTAAGTATTACATTTATCACAATCATGATTTTATATAATATTTTTATTGGAGGCGAATTAATGCTTACGGGTATTATTCATTTGCAGATTTCAAACTAAGGAAGCCTACACGTATTTGTTTAATAAAATGAAATGCTGGGACATAATCAGAGACATTATAAAAACTGGTCAAAATCATACACAGTATTACTTTAAAGCAATTTGTGCAGTTTGCTTTTTCTGTTTGAGATATCCATTGTTCCAGCTTCTAGACCATATTATATACAGTATGGATGATGACTGTAATAGGTTTAAGGAAGAGAATGTAAAATATGATGACATCTTAAAGAAATATTCAGACAGCGATAATGTGATATTATTAACTGATGACGGAGGGCGAATTAGTGTTTCTCGCGAACTGATAACTCGCAATTCTCCAGTTTTTTCTGCCATGTTTGGCAATTCATTTTTGGAAAGCAGTGCTTCGGATGTACGGATACCGGAGACTTCTGGTGCTGCTCTTAGCTTGGTTGTTGATTTGATGAGGGATCAGAATGCTGTTGGTAAATATTTTACGCTTTTGTGCGCATCAAAATATTGCAGTGCATGTCCAGCAAAGGTTCAGTTTTATCGGTCCGATTGCTTTTTACATGTTAATGATACTGAGTATGGCAAGTATACTCGCAAACAAATGTTAGCTTTTGAATGTCAGAGTGCTGAGACGTTTAAATCTACTGAATCTACTGCAGAATTTTCTTCAAATTCCAATGTATCAGATCTTGCTTGTGATGTTAATCACAAAGATACTGGGAAACGGTTGTCTGATGCATTTAATTGCGCTTACTTTTGCTTGCATAAATCCAGTATAAACAGATACATATCCGAAAATTCAAGTTGGATAGATTTTTGTAACCATGATTCTGATTGTCTTGATATATATCTGGAAGCTTTGCGACTTGGTGATAAATTTCTATTTGATGCGATTTATATTCGTCTTTGCTTGTTAATTGCTGGGTGCATCGATGAGACGAACATTGAGCGTATTTTTATCGAGTCGCTTTCAGCTGGTGGACCCTTTTTGTCGAGCAACGTTTTAGCGTCCAGGAGTTGTATTTCGGAGTGTGCAGTTGAAGCATCATTGCCACAACAATGCGTACTTCTTTTGCTTTTGGGAAAGCGTAAAATTGGGAGGAAAATTAACAGTAATGTTCGGAGTAAGATAATAAAGAATTTGTTGGAAAGTCATGAAAAAGAATTTTTGGACATTGTTTTGACTTTTCTTACAGAAAAAATCAAACAATGAGCAGATTTATCTATAAGACGTTTTATTCATTTATACGATTTATATTGTAGTGAATTTATAATATATTAACATTCTGACTAGCACGATAACTATTACTGTAGGTGAATTAGTTTAATTTGTTACTGTTGTATTTTAACTAATAATACCTTTTATTTCAATATATTAACATTGTCATGTTGAAATCAATTTTCATTCTTTGAATTTTGAAATATACTGCATTAAATCCCAAATTTACTTGTAATAATGAATTGATTGTTGTTCTTTAAAATTTGATTCACTTAATAGGATTATTGGTTGTGTCATTGTAGAATATGTTGTATATTTCCAATGCAATTTTGAAGGAAAATTTAACCTGAAAAAATAATTGATGAAAAATTATCTGCCGGAGAAAATAAAATTTAGTTTATGAACAAAGTTTAAAGTGATACTGTCAATTTGGCATTGTAATATTTAGAAATGTTAATTTTCAGTGTTAGTTTACATCTAAGATTTAGCTGCCATTGCCAGCTGTTTTAGATAACTTATCTACAGTATGCAATAATGATATTATAACACATTGCTCCTATATATTGACCTATTTTAAATGTTTTATATTAGTGAAATAAAACCAGAGTGAAATGTAGATAAAAGCAGCTAGAACGTCAGATTTTAGAAATCTTACAATCTCGATCCATGGTCATGCAAGCTACAATTGATTTATAGCATTCGTTTTCAATAATATTGTTGCTATCATCAGATAATGATTTAACAGGCGATTAAGTTTTAAAAGCGATTTATCACTGGCTAAACATATCGATGGATGAAAATCAGCAATTGCATTGTAATTTTAAGATAAATAATAACTGGTAGTTATTGTCAGTGGTATTTTATTCCGAGCTGAACACTTTCTAATATTTGACTTATTCCTACACTGGTCTTCACAACTTGTGCTGCATTTCAATGATTGAAATTATTGCATCATCATGATCTGCAGTAAGAGATAACTGTCTGCAATCTATTACCTCCACAACACATAATACACGATTTATTGCTCAGAAAGAATCAATAGTCAATCGTTGCAACATATGCGCGTCATTTAAAGGCAATTAATGCGACTTTGTCTAACCCCAATTAATACTCAACATTTGCCTTGCGTCATCGATTGAGTCGTCAAACTGCAATGAATAATATTATGTGAATTTCATCTGCCTGAGTTATATCGACCACTGTTGGTGATGCGGTGAATTAGCGGTAATAATATCCGTAATTGCCACTAAGCTTACTACTAGTGGACCGCATGATGACTATTATATCTTTCAAATAGAAGGGTTTAACAAAAACTACTCTACTATTATTGACTATAATTCAGTAAATATGACGAGGTGAAAATTAAAGTCAAACTTTTAGATTTCGTTTGACTTTTTTGACATATTCTCAAACTGGGAGTATTCTATAGGAAGATCGATTTAAATGAGCTTGACATTATTAAAACCAGAAAACTATAAAGCTGAACTTATTTAAAATTCTGAATTTAATAATAAGGGCTACAGTCACCGTGCCCCTAGTTCCTTTAGGATGGCTGCAGTTTCCACCATCATCACCGCACGTCCGCCACGGTCAACAAAACTAACCCCACGCTGATCGCCGCTGAATCTAAATCCGGCACTCTGTCCGAGGCGCGAGGCTCGCCGCATCGTCAGGCGAGCTTGGGCGCTGCGGCGTTTTATTGTGATCATTGGCTGCTCAATCGTGACGGTTGGATCTTGCAATAAAACACGTCGGATTGACCCTGGGACACTACCGGACAGTTTCTGACTAAGAATTTACCCATCCGCTAACGCAGTGTCCGGTGAAGGAGAATGTTGGAATTTGAAGGCGGAATCGAAATGGCAAAGAGATCGGTTGGGGTCGTATGTCAGGGACAATACACATTATGGCTAGTCAGTTGGATAGAATGAAAAAATACAAAGGGTCAAAAACTGATGCAGTTGAAAACAATGTTGATTATAATATCAAATTTAATTTAACCAACTGAAAGTAACGAGTAGCTTTATGTTTAGTTTTTATCTTGAAATTTGTTATAGCATTGTAATTCAGTTAATTATAAAAAAAATTGTTGAATATGTCCGTACATAATATAGGCTTTCTAAGTTTCTATTTTCACTTACTACAATCTTGCAATTTAAAGATACTACTGTATAATATAGGCCTAAATCAATTTATATTTTCATCGCTCCGTATTCGTTCTGGTTTTTTTACCATGTATCCAAATGTTAAAATTGATTTTTATAATTAATACCGAAAACATCGCACTCAAGCTGCAATCGTTAGAAATTAATTGCCCAGGCCTAAACTTCATTTTTTTAATTTGCTCTCTTGGAAACAACTGCCTTATAAACTGAATCTCTGCAATATCTCCGCTCAGTGTAATAGTCCTATCAGTCAGTCTATCCACGGAGACTGTCTACAGTGTCTACGCGAAGATTGCGCATTGCATCTGTTTGCTTGATGTTACTATCTTACAACCTTAAGGGAAAGGCAAAAAGGCTACAGTAGCTACCACGATACGGCTGCGGTAACTTTAACGCAACGTCGCGTCGTCTGCTTTTAATGGTTATCTGCAGTTCACCGTTTGTCGCGTAAAACTAGAATGATGCTATAGATACAGAGAAAGATAAAGAGACAGGCGTTGAAATTGGTCGAAATTAAATGATCGTTCTAATTAGCATAGCGCATGTACGGAATATCATATAGGGAGAAATAAGCGAGCAAAATAAGTCGTGGAATAGATGGAATACGTCTGGATTAATATCTGTATCCACTGGATTGTATACGGATGGAGAGTAATTGGTAAGTAGCTTATATAAATGACTGTTTGTCTTATCAATAATTTCGTCAATATGGTAAATAAATATTATGTTTTAATACAATTATTTCTCGCTTTTGACATAAAATGGAATGTTCACGACATTTATGTCTACTTGAATAGAATAAAATCGGATTTAGCGTTTAGTATTTTTTGTAAAGTAGACTTATTTAATGATAGATTTTATTACTCTGATTATAGTTGTTTTAGAAATTAATTTGATTGGCATGACTGTTTAGGCTTACTGTTGTTCATGCTTGTTTAATGAAGATGATGTTAATTTTATTAAGCTAATTTAATTTTTTAATTATTAATCTACCCAAACAAAGTTACTGTAATTGTCTTAAGATACGGCTTAAGATTATGATAATTTTAATTAATGATGCGAATAATAATTATTGAAGTTTATATTGTTGCTTCGATTCTCATACATTCACTTAATCTCGCCGTTTCAGCGCAGTATCGGTCTATATTGCATAGCGTTACAGCGATGACGGATTGTAAACTTGCTGCACGGATGAAATATTTGAAATTTATGCGCGATCAATATCCTATATTTGGTGAAACTATATCAAGAAACCGTAGTCGTCAGATGCGTCTTAGCCCTTTCGTAAATAAACTATAAATTTTGTTCAGTTTGAGGTGAAAATATTAGTAACGTTGTTTTGACCATATTTATTCCTAAATCTATATACTGTAGAGCAGCGGTTCCCAATCTTTCTGATGCTGTGACCCCTTGCTAACATTTACCAAGTTGTGGCGACCTCAACGATAAAATTTTAATATTATAACGATCCGAAAACAACAATTTCTTATATTTTATTGTTCAATATTAAAAATGAATTTGCAAATGAATAAAGTGTTTAACTGTACATTGCAAGTGTGAATTGTGCAATGTGTATTGCATGTACGTTGCACAAAAAACGCGTTTTTTATTTAAAACATTAATTCTCAGAAAGTCTCAGGTGACCCTGATAAAATTGTCAGGCGACTCACAGGTTGGGAACCGCTGATATAGAAGAACTATGCCATTAAGGTGCAACATATGACAGTATTTCTAAGCATAGAAATGTGTTATTACAAAGATAAACTTATGCTACACATTTAGATTACCGATAGTAAAACGAAGCAGATGCTGCCGGATAAAGCACCATGCTGAAGGATGCAGCAAGTAAATGATATATTACTGCGAGCCATATTGAGACTCTAAACTAATAATAGTCTATAGTTTATGTTTCGATATAATGTAAACATAATGCAAAGTCATTCATATGCAAACACTGTAGTGTAACCTGAATGTCAACGCAGCACGTTGTTTAATACAAACACAACAACTCGACGTGTTATTATAATAAATCACCATATAGCCTAAAAGCTTGTGTACATAACACGTTCTGTGATGTTATTGGAACGATTCTAAATTGCCGCAAATAACTCAAAAGCAGGTTTTTCTTGGCGTGTTTAAGCCCAACTCATGGAGGCAAGTTATTGATCAAGATAGCTCTTCATAAAATGTCTAAAAGTAAATATTTTTTTGCTGATGTAAAAACTCTGCTTGAACTTTTTGAAGTGGATGATATAATAGTTTTAACGCTAAGTTTAATTTTTATTCATTTAGCATTAACGCAGAGCCAAGTTGTTAAAGTTTCGGAAAATCAGGAAGATGGCAGTGGGGGGGGGGGGGTAAAAATTTATTTAATA
>JAQIXG010004553.1:0-12726 GCA_034700105.1 Oconnorella tubifera
TGTCCCGAGTGATCCCGGGACATTATATTAAACAAATTTTGTTAATGGAATTAACAAAATTAAATTATGAAAATTATGAAAAATTAAGATAATTATGAAAAAAATTATGAAATTATGGAATTAACAGACAAAATTAGTCAATTCAAGAAATTAAAAACATTCCAAAATACTAAGCACTTAGAATTTTAAAAAGCGAATAATAATCGTTATCTTATTTTAAATAGATTCTACATCCATTGAGAGAAACGCTAACTTCTTAAATAAAAAAAGTACACATTTTTTTATAAAACTTGTTTTTACTATAAAAAGCAAATCGTGACTAGAAACTGCAGCTCAATATTTGCTTTACATGTAGAAAATAAACAAACTAATAATGATCCAAAACTAAGACACACTATGAATAGCTACCTACCAAGTTGAATAGCAAAAAGAAGCTACTTACTGGTACGAAACAGAACCAGTTAATTCAGAGAAATTTGCCGCAAGTGGATTGTGCGTTGTAACAATAATGTATTGATACTTTTGTAAGAACTTTTTTCAGCTAACAATAAATGCCAATATTTGATCAGAATTATGTTAAATTGCAATGAAACTAAACTATTAGTCATGGACCTGGTATGCGGAGTATAGGCATCACAACGCCTTTCGTATAAACAACATTAATTGAGAAAAAGATTACTTAATGATAGTAGGCTATATATGCAAAGGACTACAGATGAAACATTTGAAGTTTTTTTCGTATAGGGGAAACATTTTTCAGAAAACAAGAGTTTTTATGGATAAATTGAATGAAATGATCATGTTTCAATTAACAGAATCTGATGCTGGTTAAATCTCGTTTATAAAATATTGAATAAAAGTAAATTTTGTAGGCAAATACATAGCCTACAATGTTACCTTTAAAAAACCTGGCAAATTTTATTTGTTATTACAATTCCAAAAAATTTAAAATCAAATATAAGAAATTGAAGCCATTTTAACCGAATAAGTTATTTCTACTTGAGGTCTTCAGTGATATTTACACTTCGTATTATTAAATAGATTATTTGAGAATTATGCATATGCTTATTCAACCATGATTGTTTTTGGATTAAATTAAGTTAATAACTTCCCTTTTTCATTTTAGGCGTGCATTGTTCGATACTTAAATAGTTAGGTCTTAAAGATGAACAAACCTTGAAATTATCGTGTGGCAAGCAAATAAATTAATAATAAAATTAAGATGTTGTTTTAAAGATAAATTTAACCCCAAGAATCGTATTTTAGTTGCACTAGGAGTCAGGACAATTGTAAGTTTGTAATGAATAGAATTACTATTGCTTCTGGTTCGAGAATTGCTTTACAAATGGTTAAAAGTTGTAATTACAGCCAATGGCGTATACGCAAGCTCAAAGTGAATGGCTAGCGGGGAGGGGGTGGTAAACAAAAAGTCCATTAGTACTGTATTACCCTAGGGAGGTTGACTAATTTTGTATATTTTATATTTTTGCATAAGTTTGACTATTAAAATATTATTATTTTCTTTGCGTAACAATTTGCCAATAGATAAACTAAATGAGAGTTTTGAAATAAAGAAAATTGCAGTGACATAAAGAATATAACAAAACACTGCCCAACCTCCATTATAAGCAAACAGTCTGGCATTCAGGGAGTAGGGGGCTGATCGAAGGATATTTTTACTCTCAGAGTTAAAAAAAGGTATTCAGTTAGCTGAGTACTGTAATAATTGAGTTTAAGATATGTAAGCAACAGTCAGGAAAAAGCAGTTTAATGTATAAAAAACTTGTATTTGACAACTTGGTTAAGCTCACCCATGGATAAATTATAATTTTCGTGCGCGTAATTTTCGTTGGAGTAAACAAGCAGAGAGGGAGAGAGAGCGAGAGAGAGAGAGAGAGAGAGAGAGAGAGAGAGAGTGAGAGAGTGAGAGGAGAGAGAGAGATTAGAGAGAGAGAGAACTTAAAGAAATAAAGGCATTTAAAATATTGAACTTAAGAAAGTTCAAGTGAAAAGCTTTTGATTACCTATTGATTACCTTTTCTCAATTAACGAAATTTATGCACCACACTTGGTGATCTAACATTTAGAATTTTCTTTTGATACATAAAGCAGTAAAATAAATGCAATTATAATTTTAAGAACACAAAAAATATTAATTAGAAAAATAGCATGCATTATCGAAATTACAACTGAATGCATTAGAATGTCAGTGTTTCATAGGTTTTTATATTACTGTCTGATAATTAGTTTTGCTTAATTTGAACTCTTTTTTATGTACTACGTATATGTTCTTTATATACTTTGTAATTATAATTATAGTCCTATATATTATATCTATGTCTATAGTCCTATTTAGATTAGAATTTATTATATTTATATAACAGAGTGAGCATCATATCTTCAAATACTTTATGAACAGGAGTCCCGTAGCAAAAAAGATTTGTGGTTTCCTACAAAGTTTTGACAAACAGAATTAAAGTGATTCTATGCTGACAGCTCCACATTAGACACCTTAATGTGAAATGTTCATCCTTCATAAACTTTTAATATGAGGACCAATGACACGGCCTGCTTTCAACTTTTACGAGAAAATTTCTCTCTTCAATCTTGTGGTGAGAAGTTCAGCTGATTCTTTGGTAACTATAACACAAGGTCTTCACAAGGTCTAGATTTTCTTGTGACATAAGAAAAGGTGTTGTGCTGTCAGTTGCTTTATATTCGTAAACGTTATCGTCATTTTTTGATGCTACGCTGTCAAATGAGAACTCTTCAATTGAATTGGGATAAAAATAGAATCAGAATATCGTCACAATGTGGAATAAGGCTTAAAGCTGAAGGAAGATGTGAGTAGGCAATCTTTTGTCTGTTTTTATTATTGATATCGTTTACATCAGTCAAGCTATAGTAACAATCTGACATATGATCAGTTTGCTCTCTCCAAATCAACGATGTTCCAAATTTTGTCTTATTCTATCCTTGATGCCACTGCCTCAGATTTTTCAGACAAGATATGCAAAATAAATGTGGTGCCCAGATCTTATCTGGATCACCAAACTTGCTTCAAAAATAAACATGATGACACGATTTCACAAAGTTTGTTATAGGCATTCACTGCTCATTGGTGCAGAATTTTCCGCCAATGTCTATGGTCTATTTGTTTAGATAGAACACTATAGGCACTTTTTTATTGCTTATGAAGGTTGAAATAAGCCGATGTAGTTATTAAGTAAGCTACAGCATAGCTATTACAGTTTTTGATTCAAACAATCTCTAAAAAATGATTGTACTATTAACCTATTTCAGTAATTCTTAACGTAAAAGAAAGCGGAAATGTAATCGGGAAATTTGGAAAAACCTGACGTGCTGGGGAAAATGTAACTATACCAAAAGTCATCTGCTATGATGTATGTTCAAAATATATGAATAGTTTTAAAACAACCGATATCATGCAGACCAGTGTTATAAACAAATTAGAAGTGTGCTATTACATCATATTGGAATTCAATACATATTATATATCAGACATTTTTTAAATTTTCTTTTAACTTCCCGCTTTGCGCAAATAAATATTTATTTGCAAAGTTCAAAGAAAATAACAACAACCAAAATTTAATTTTAGAAAATTACGCAAAATATTACAAGGATATACAAATTGAATCATTAAAAAATTTACTTGTTACGAAAATGTAATCAATAAAAAAGTTTTGAAGCGATATATTATTAAATATATATTAAACTATAGTTTTGATAAAACCTAAAGTATAATAAAGTTGTTCTAGTTATATTAATGTATGATTTAAGGAAAAAAGAAATAAAAAAAATTTATGAAAATGCATTTTCAAAATGATATAAATAGTAATTATAATGTTAAACATAAAGAGATGCTCCATTCATCGCACTTGTTGCATCATCAATTCAATATTATTCCAAATTCTGATGTTAATGAAACAAAAAACAAATGGATAAATAAAATGAATTAATTGCTTACTTACACGATGACTGACCAAACTCTTGTTCTTTTTTCTTTTTTCCTTTCAACTGACAATTATCCTAATCAACGAAACGACTATTTTTTTGTCTTCCATCACTTTTATACTCGGATTAAATATCGGGCACGCACGACTGAACCGTCTCGGTTGAGTTGTTTGCTTGAGTTGCGCACATATGAGCAATGAACACATGATTTGCAAGCGATTGACAGACACAGTTTTTGGTTGCTGCCAAATGCTAAATTTAAAACCAAAATTATTCTATAATATGGCATATAATAAGATTTTCTTGTAAATGCCTGTTTTAAAAAATGATGTTTTTCATGACTCATGTATTGAAACTTGTAAAAACTTGTAACTAAGCTTAACAATCAAGACTATCGTTAGTTTACGATTTATGGTAAATTAGTGGTAGAATTAAGAGTCTTGCTAAAAGGTGCAACAAGTGGTAAAATAATGCGATCGAAAGATCAACTCAGTTCAACCAGAGACCATTTGCGTCCAAGTCCGGCTACCTTTCATCATCTTGCAAAAAGCAAAATTCGACAAATTCCATCAAACAGACAATTCAATTAAGCTATGAATTAGCTTAATTAAAACATTATAAAATAGTTTTAAACTTAGTTTAAAGAAATCCGCATAATAAATTAGATTAGCTGAATGATTGCGTGATGTAAAAAGAGTAAAAAAACTTAGAATGGACGCTAAGATCTTTTCTCTGAAATACTTTGATCTCATTTGAAGTTCAGGCTTTGATCTCCTCCCAGACCGTGTTAAACCGTAACATCACAACCCAGTAAACAATACAAAGACCGTATCGTCATAATACCAGGTAAATATCTACAATAAACTTATTTGGACTTTCTGAGTAAAGTGATATACTTTAAAGTCTCTGTCTATTTGATTATGTGTGTAGGCCTAGTAGTTGTATGTCATTATTTTGTGTCTTGACTTCTGCTTCTTTGTGTTCAATGTCGCCCAAAATACAAATTTTAATGTTTAAAAAAAAGCTGTGTACATTGCATATAACTGACTAAAAGAAATGCCTATTGCTTCTCGTTAACTATATAAAAAACATTCCCGATGATTGCATTGTTTGCCATTGTAAAATAAAATTGAGTTCAAAAACATTAACTTTTTTCTTTATGAGCCAAGAAATATAGTTAAAATAAAGTTTAATAAAAGTAAACAAAAAGTCAAATTGCAAAGGAGATCAAATTATTTCTTTAAACAGAGAATTTACTAATATAATAGGCCAATTCTAAAAATAGTTAATACATTATAATGAAAATAACATATACGGTATATAGTAATTGACCGCAGTACAATATTTGTTAAATCTGTATTGTTGTAATCTAGCAATGATATTTACTAGGATTTCAAAAAGAGTAAGGGAAGGTGGATTTTTTTCAAAAAAGTATGTGACGACATCTTTAAGGTTTTGAATCTATTTTGTTTCTCCGCGTACTCATTTTTTCTCATCACTAAGAACCTAGGCCTCACCAAACTAACATCTAAAAATCGTGTTTCAAAAACACGTACTAGAAAAAATTGATCGACATTAGGGGGTTTATAACCACCATAAACCACTATAGGGGAACTCCACTCTAGATTTTCAAGATGAGCGTAATGGGCAAAAAATTATGGGTGCTGCACCGGACAATTCGGAGCGTACATTTTGGATCAGGACAATTTGCAGCTGACAATTCGGAGTCAAAACACGGACAATTTTTAGCGGACAATTGGGAGCCTAGATACAATACAGAAGAATTTAACATTCTACATTTTGCAAGGGTTAGGGTTAGGATTGTGGGTTAACCGAATTGTCCGCTTCAAATTGTCCGCCCTAAATTGTCGTATAACCAGATTATAAAGCATTTATGCCTTCAGTTTGAAATTGCCAATATCGCTGAATTGTTAAAGCGGTGTGGTAGCAATATTTCGTTAAAAATACTTTTTTAAAATCCCATTTTTTAAAGTCCAAAAAGTGTTTTTGAAAAGTAAATTTCTACCCTAAAAATATTTCCCCTCAAAAAACCAAATAAAACCTTTTCAGACTTAAAACTAATTTCTTTTATATATAATTTTGAGCCAAAGAGGACACGACAAGTGGCCTATAGTACAACCGACGGATTTTCTACACTAATCCTTAAATATATTTATCCATGTGCGTTATTTATTTTGTACTAATAGATTTTTGACTGATGTAGGTGGTTGTTCGTTTTGGGCCACTGAACAACTAAACTTTATATCAAATTAGAAAAACATTGAAAATTATTAGTAATTATTGTTCTTATAAATTATTCTTTTTTAAATTAATAGTGCGTAATAATACTTTTTTATTAACATAAAATGTCAAGTTCACTAATAAGATTGGGGCTTGATTATTATGCAAGTTCAAAACATTGATTTATTTGTGATAATTGATTATTGATTTCGTTTAATTGATAATTGACGTTATTTATGTGATTATTGATGTTTTTATCTCTCATTAAGATCTTTTTTGTACTGATAGGATTTTAAACAACCAAACAATAATACTAATATATACAAATTATACTGTTAGAGTCGTCTAAGATTGTGCTGTTTATTTAAATACCAAGAGTTGCCGTATTAGACGAGCTTACCAATTTAATTCAATATTTTTTTTATCAAACTCTTTCATTTTTCAAAACTCACTCGATCTTTTAACTTAAGAATATAGGGCCTACTATTAACTCCATTTTTCAGTTTTATGTTGTTTAGCAATAATTCGTGGTAACAAATGCATTTAGTAAAATAATGCGACCCGTTTATTAATTATAAATTAAAACAGCACGTGATATAAAATAGAAAAAACAATTAGAAAATGTAAATGAAATGTCTTTCAAGTGCTGCAATCATAGTAAATAAAATCATTAAAAAGCACTATAGCAGGCCTGAACAATAAATATAAGAATAATTATAATAATAATAATCTTATGAATAAATTTCAATATGACAAACACACACTGATAAGGATAATAATATATTTCGAATAATTTAACATAATATTTGAGGCCATAGCATTATCAGAATTAAAACTGAATTTATCAGTAAAGTTCGTGAAATTAATTACAAGTTTTTACGCTAAATTTAACATCAACTAAATTTGAAAGTACGATAGTAGGCCTACAGTATCCTTTGATATGAAAGTTTTCTGAAAAATATTGAAATAATTAGAAATGTAACCACTTAACAAAACTGAATAAAAATTTGTAACAGATATTTAAAGAATCATGCAGACAAATAAATAATTCACCAGTTGTCAAGCATTACCAAGTTATATATTTTAAAACTGTTGTCTTGCGGCATCTTTTCAGTGGCTTATTTGTTGCATCTCGTAGCGAATAATTAATATTAAGTGCATTATTTTTCTTAATAGAATTTAGTTTTTGCATCATAAAATGTGAAAAGTGAAAACTTATTTACAATATATTTGAATTACATTATAAATGCAAGTTGTTGGCAGTGTATTAAGACTTTGGCCTGTAAATTATAACTACTACATTTTAATACATTGCTACTACTATTTCTATTGCAAATACAAAGCATTGATACATAAAATTACATTACGACCGGCTACTTAAAGAACCTTAAAGCTTTAAATCTTAGTTTAGACCTTAATCAGATTAAAGCTAAAAAGCGATCTTATTGCAAATAGGAAATCCAGTCATGTCTATTTACCCAGCATGATTATAACACAGAACACTTGGAGTAGTTTGAAAATAATGCGACAATATTATAATCAGTACTAGTGTTAGCTATTGAAAGAACTTTTAAAGAATAAATTAAACTAATGATATTATAAAATTTGATCTTAGAAAGTTATGCAGCAATTTTAATAATCTTTAGATATATTAAATCGTTTTTAAATTTAAAAATAATAAAAGCTGTAGAAAATATGTGTTAACGTAACTATAAGTAATTACTTGTTACAATTATTAAAACTAATCGTAAAATAGTTAATTAATCTAGAATTGTTCAATAAATTCAGTTGAATAAATTCAGTGTAATAAATTGTTTTTTATATTGAAAAAGCCATCTGCTGAAAAATATCAACTATTGATATATAAATATACCGTTATATTGTAACAGCATATTTATATACTATTATAATTTAACAGTGTATAGTATAATATAAACAATAACATTGTATACATGTAGATCATTTTATTGTATATAAATAAGCCTATCTGCTAATGATATTATAATATCATAATATTGAAAACATCATGTCGAAAACATTCTAAGTTAATATAATTACATGTATACTAAAGTTCTATACACTAAAGCTTTCTTATTAGAAACGCTCAATTTAATTAATCTATTTATAATGTAATATTTATGTAAATAGTTATAGGACTATACAATGAGTTAGATATCAATAATTTAAAGTCTATCGAAAAATGAACTGTAATAATAAAAAGTAAAGTGATAAATGCTCATAAATTATCTTCCTGCAAGAAGCAAGAATTGCAAAAATCTTCAATGTAACAATGAACCTGAAACAAAAATAAAACCATTTCATTAAGTTGGAATCTTACTAGTAAAATTCTTCATAAAAATTTACCGGATGCAATTTCAATGTTAGTGAAAGTAAAACGACAATTAAATTTTAGTTTTTTTATATTGAAGGAACAACTGAAATGTTATGTAGGCCTTTTAACAATAATCAAAAACAAATATGTTTTTTGATAATTGTTAAAAGGCCTACACGCATAACAAATATGCCAACAAGAATAAATTCAACTAAGCTGATCTAAGCCAACAAGGATAAATACAATTAAGCTGATCTAAGTCAACAAGAATAAATACAATTAAGCTGATCTAAGCCAACAAAGATAAATACAATTAAGCTGATCTAAGCCAACAAGGATAAATACAATTAAGCTGATCTAAGCCAACAGTTCTATAACAGAGTCTATTGTTTCACAGAACTTGTAATTCTTCCCAAATCAAAACTTACACTAATTTCATCATATACAAAAAGATTGAGTCAATACTTAAAATGCAGTATTTAAATCAACATATTTTCTAACCTTTTCAACAATTGGTTCTCGTTATATCCCAATGATTGACTGGCGTATTGCTGACTTTCGTTGGATTCTGACTAAATCCGAACCAGCAAGTTTTATCCTGATTGTTAAAGTCGACGTTCATGCAAGAAGACGTCGCGGCACAAATGTTCTTACACGAGTCCTCTGTGTACTGGCTCGGAGTGCCTTGTTGGATCAACCCAGGGGAGTTCATTCCGGCAGAGAGGGACCAACTTATGGTACAACTGCCCGAATCTTAAAGTAGAAATTAAGCGCAAAACTAACCAAAAAATTAGTAAATATTTAGATATATCTCAAGTTAAATTAAACGCAAAATTAACTTATGTCATTTATTATATAATTAAAATTCATTTGGTCTCAGGAGATCCAAAGTCCACCTCTTTCCTGAAGCAACGACTTGCTTTGGCGGTGCAGCGGGGAATGCATCGGCAGTGCTGGAAACTTTCGGGACAATTTACCAAGACACTTTTAATTTTTTCACTTCTGTCAGCAGAATTTTATTTGCAATGCTTGTTTGTATTTTGCAAGATTAGTAAGTAATCAAAAATTGTTCAAATTACTGTGCTAATATAATTAAAATTAATAAGCAAAACGAGCGAGTTGTTGAATTGGGCAAAGTCGTATCATCAAAGCTATATTAAGGTTAGTGTTAGTATTATCACTATTAATATATAAATACAAAATAAGTGCTAAATTGCAAAATTTTCACGTTTTTTGTCTACCAGATAATTTCCATCCTCTAATATAAAAATTACATTGTATAATTTGCATAATTTATAACTGATTTCGTAAGGTTACAAGTTTATACCATATTTTATCACGCTAACTGCAATTAAAATTATATCCATTTATTTTTGCAGTAAAATTCATTAACATTAGACTAATATTAAACTTACTTTGAGGACAAACTCTTTCTAATTCCCAATGATTCACAGGAGTATTACTGACTCTGGCAGGATTACTCGTAAATCCAAACCAGCAGGTTTTATCTTGGTTGTTAAAATCAACGTTGAAACAGTTGGACGTTGAGTAACAAAAAGCTTTGCACGTATCCTCAGTGTACTGGTTGGGAGTTCCTTGCTGAATTAATCCCGGCACATTTTGATTACCGTAGAATGACCACCGTGCAAAACAACTGCCTATAATATATCTTTAACGGTTAAGATAAAAATCCAGTAAAAACAAATTAAAAATGTTATTAATTAACTCGCCTATTAGCATATTCCTAATTTAAGTTTGACTTTTCCATCTTTCTATAAAAAGTGTGCTTACTTTTACGCTTTAATTTTTTTATTGATAAGCGAAAAAAGTGGATTAAGGCCATTTTGTTGCTGTCCACTAATCTCTACTGAACTAGTTATTACTGTATAGAATTTGTTATAATTTTCATTAATTTGCATCCATTGTCATAGAAAAATTGTTTTTGTAATGAAGATTTGATAAATGCATATAAATTCTTACCAGGTTGTAGGGTTGTTGTAATTGCATTTGACCCAGGGACAACTGAAAAAATTATATAACTAAAAATTAAAATGTGAAAAGTTCACATTTAATATTTCTGTTGCTGTTGTTGAGGTATGCGGACGTTTAACAACGATTCGTCAACGGACTGTTCGCCAAGTATATTCGTTGGGTTTAGGGTTAGAGTTAGTTTTAGGGCCTGCGTCTAAGTTAAGGTTCGGGTTAGGAGTTAGGGATAGGGTTATAAGAATCGTCCGTCACTATAATAGACTTTGTCGAACAGTTCGTTGACGAATCGTCATAAAATCTTGTTGAGACAGTAGCTTTTGATATATTTCATTATGCAATAAGAAGCTCTCAGCCTCATATTGCAGATTCCTGTTAAAATACTGACTTTCTTTCAATTAAATTAACTTAATCTGGAATATAATTTCTAAATTGTAAGTATTGTATATATTTATATTATATACTGTATTTCTATTATATTTAGTTTATGTATATTTATTTATGTATATAAATCTAATAAACAAAAAATACTTTGATTGTATATAGATTAAAATTCAAATTAAACATTGAGTTTACTTCATTAGCTTACTTATTTATTTACTTATTCATTTATTCGCTCAGTAAAATTATAAATTAGATTTTATCATAACGAGATAAAAAAAATTCTGCTAACTACCCAAATAATTGTAATAATATAAAGTTACCGCAATTCGAGTTACGATTGAGATCCCAATGATTTACAGGTTGATTGTAAACTTTATTAGGATTCTGCGTATATCCAAACCAGCAAGTTTTGTCCTGATTGTTGTAATCTATGTTATAACAGTTTGAATTAGAAACGCATGTAGATTTGCAGCTGTCCTCTGTGTATGTGTTGGGCGCGCCTTGTTGAGTCAGACCGGGTGAGTTGTAATTGTAAGTTGGTGACCAGGAGATGGAACCGCTACCACCGCAGTTGTTTACTGAAAATTAATCATGTCACTCATCAGTCATTTACTTTAGTTTATTGCAACTGTTTCGTAAGAATATTTTAAAACATTTTAAGAACTTAAACCAAAATATACCACTGAAGATATCTTAAGTAATAATATTGATACTGATTATAGTTTCTTTTCAATTATGGGATCCTGGATACAATAATTTGATTGCTATTGAAAACGACAATTCAATGAAGAAAAAGTGTAGCAAGCACTGGCATTTTAGTAAAAATATAACTAGTTTCCAACAAAATAAAAAAGTGTTTCTTACTTGCAAAAACTACTGATGTCCCGGTGAGCATAGAAATGATAATTTTGCTTACCTTGGCAATTTGAAGTCAAATCCCAATGATTCACAGCTACATTTGATACTCGTGAAGGTGTCTGGGTTGTACCAAACCAGCATGTTTTGTCCTGAGTATTATAATCAATATTTTGACAGCCCCAGGTTTGAGTACATGTAAGTTTGCAAGAATCTTCAGTGTACGAATTTGCAGAGCCTTGAAGTGCTAGTCCTGGTACTTGATTTTGATAATATACTGCCCAACTGAACGTGCAACCACTGGATGCTAAAACAGAAATCCGTGTCAAGCTAAATTCGATTAGTGAAAGACATGTCACTAATCGAATGAAAAAAAAATCTATATGATTTTTTATCAAAGACTATATATCTTTAAATTACTGAAATTTTGTTAATTAAAGTAAGCTACAGCAAAAGAATATCTGGGTTCAATGCATTGGTCCTGCATAGGATATTAAAATTATTTCAATTATTTTCTAATGGAGCTGGACTGAAAAATTACAAAAAGGAAAGCTTACAGATTGTGGATGAGATTGGATTGGATCCACCTAAAACAACACATTCAAAAATATACCTATTAATGAAATACAAACAATAATTAATCCTCAGATCAAATTTTAAGGTACTAGAGTGAAATTATTACATAAAATACCATCATAAGTATCACATTTTAAATAGCTACTTATGCTCCTTTATATATAAATGCTGTCACAAGATAGAATCGGCAAAGAATTGTCAAACCTTGACAGTTTCTTGTTAGATCCCAGTGATTCACAGGAATGTTTGTTACTCTTGCAGGATTCTGAGTAAAACCAAACCAGCAAGTTTTGTCTTGACTGTTATAATCAATGTTTAAACAGTTTGAAGTCTGAGTGCAAGCAGTCTTGCATGAATCTTCAGTGTATGCATTAGCA
>JAQIXG010004554.1:0-12724 GCA_034700105.1 Oconnorella tubifera
ACTGTAAATTCTATATTTATTTTGTAATGTCAATTTGCATTGCTATATTTTGTTAATAAACTCATCTTTATATAAAACATTTAATAAATTAATATTTCTACAAGTATTTTAAAAATAAATCATATGCAAAAACAGTCCTCAAAGATTAAATAGTCATTAAAATTAAAAATTCTTAATTACAGTCTAACTTATTCATAAGGCATATTTAATTTACAAACTCTGTTTTTGTAATATTTTTTAAATATTACTAAATATTTTGCTTTTCAAAATTGCATTTATTTCTTCAAATTCACTCGACGTGTATAACTGTTGTGAAATATACGCTAGAATTTGAAAAAAATATAAACATATGAAAAATACTCTTCAAGACAAAACGCTACAAAGTTATCAATCATTAAAAATCCCCGAGTGGTAACAATGATTGAGATTTAAAAAGCTATCTGTGGCAGCACGAAAGGCGGCTGTGTGGCAAGCCAAGATTCTACAGCTGTTACCACATCTTTTAAATAATTGGAACCAGGACAAATCGACCTTATAACTCGTTGAATATCTTCCTCTCTGAAAAAGATAAGAGCAAAGATAAAGTGGAAGAAAATAAAATTAAAATAAATTTAAATATAAATGATTAGATTAATGGTCATAAAGATACCCCGACAAAAATCAAGAATAATATAGTAATAATAGTATAATTACTAATAGAAATATAAATATAAATATAAATAATATAAATAATAATAGAATATTACGATTATGAATATAATAACTAAACAAATGGACCCCAAACCCAATAACCCAACAAATCAACCCCAAATACACTAACAAGATAAATTGACCCCGAATATATTTACCCGACAAATCGACCCGGTAAATCAATTTAATAACCCTAAACCAACCCAAAATTGCACCGTAATCCAAACCCTAACTCGAACCAAAAACCTTAACTAAAATTCAACCCAAACCCTAATGCAAAGAACTAACAGTTTTTACTCAATTTATCGGTTAAATTTTACAGATCATGGATTATAATATATAATAACAGAGACATAGATGAGCATCTTGCTAAAGAGTGCAGTGAGTGTGAGTGAAGAAAGTGAAATTAATAAATAAAAAATTAAACTCCAGATTACCATCAATTAATTATATCACCGTTCTATTCAGAAATAATATTTCCAATATAGATTATTGAAATAACACTAATTGGTCAAATTTACACTTTTCATGCAATTTAGGTAAAAATTTCTGCAAAGTTACATGAATTAATTCATTTTTGTTAATTAATTCATTAAAATATGTTTCATTGTATTACCATTAAGTCAAATTTAAAATATAATTTTCCAACACACAAAGAGAAGTATTATACTTACGATATTTCTCCAATGTCTTTTTCAAAGAACCAAGTCGATCCGGTTGATGAAAAATTAACCAAATTCGCGTCAGTGGTCAGACAGAACGATAACATAGCAGCGCGATTATGAAACGATATCGTCAACCTGACATGAATTATTTATTTCGTCATTTCTTAATGTCACATCAGCTCAAAACGGCTATTAAAATAAACTCAAAAAAATACTGCTTTTGAAAACATGTTTGACAATTACAAAAGTGATAATTAATATGAAAATGACTATAAGAATAAAATTTTACATTTGTTGCTTAATGTTAATTCAGTTAATAATTATATAAATTAGACTAATATAACTGATTATATTTTTAGAATTACATCACAAAATGCGTGAAAATAACAACAATTAAATCTCATTCTAATCATAGCTTAAAGTCACACCAACATAAATACTTTGAAAATAAAAAGTGGAATACATTTAGACTTGTCAGTGCTGTACAAAATGAAATACATCATTACATTTAATTTTACATATGGTTCAATAATTGTGGATGACATCAAGACTAAGCTGTCAAATTAAGCACACGTCTTGCTAAATGATGCAGCAAGTCAGTAACTTACATAACACAGGGCTTGACCCCTTATACCTCTAGATTTGTCTTATGATTTACAAAGTACTGACTCAGTTACTAATTACAGAATGATTTACAAATTTCAGAATGATTTACTTATTTCAGAATAACATAATAAATACAGAAGAATCCAAGAAATCTACAGCTTCTAAATAAAAATTTAGTTTTTTTACCATTTCATTACGAAGCGAAATGATCAAGAATCTCACCTGCATTTATCAATGACAACACGTTGTGTATAGTTATTCGGATCAATTGTGTAAATAAAGCTTCTGATTGATTCAGCTAAACTGACCAAATCATGGACCGGCTTTAAAAGCTTGCAATAAAATACAAAATACTTGTGTTATAATTGTGGCTCTATTGTAATTGTGGCTGGACAAAATGCACTGAACAAAATGTCCAGGGACAAAATTTCCTTGATAAAATATAACTACATTTAATGTTAGAGTTTAGTTTAGGATTTAGCGTTTAGGTTAAGGTTACAATTTTAAATACAAAAATACAAAGAGACTACTTAAGTACAAATTTTTTGTCTAGGCACATTTTTGTACCATATTACAAATATGACATATTTCGTACATTTAATTACGTACATTTGTATAAGTACAACTGCAACTTTTATAACTATGATAATTAGTACGATTATTTTTATTAAAAAATTATTTTTATCATACTAGTATTATTACTAGTATGATAAAAAATTATAATATTATAAAAAAAATACAAAAAATCTTTTTATATTAAATAAAAAGAAATACAATTATTTATAATTACAACAAAACTAACAATATTAACGCATGTATACTTATTAATTAATGAATTTACGCTCGTTAAAGAACTACTATTTAAAGAGTCAAACCTGGGCAATCTCTGAAGTGTCACTGCACTGATAGCGAGCACGCGATACGGAGAACGATTCGTGTATAAGTCTATGTGCAAAGTGACACTCGGGAAATGATTCGGCTGTAAAATATCAAAAGTTGAGCCATCAAATAATTGAAATTCTACGCAAACACAAGTATCCAATTCTAATACTGCCAAATAGAACTGTAAAATAGTAGACTGTTTGAAATATAACAAAAACCCTAAATCTAACACTAATCCTAACTATAATATTGCAGTAAACCAAATATCGGTCTATGACCTCAAACACCTTGTAAATTGGTGATTTAAAGTCAAACACGATGAGTTCATTCACAAAATCGCCATAACTGACTAATTGAAAATGCATCTTGTTGGATAAATGACAATAAATATCGCATCTTGCCACCTCATTCTTTTACTTGAATAATAAAATCAATTTCAAGAATCCTAAAAATCTTTACGCAACAGATTTTCAGATCATATATTGTGATGAAAATCAAATGAATCATTTACGACCGCTTTGAAGAATTATAACATTTCACTATTCAATATGCATTCTTTTATAACTATTAAACAGTGTATAGTTTGTGGATAACATCTGGCAGTCTCTAATTGCAAACTTGTATCAATTAATATATATCATTCATGATTTTTCCATCAAGGATCCTTTCAAAGTAAATTACTCACCAAATAAAAGAGAACAAAAATTATCAGCAATATTCTATGCTTAAAAGTGGCCACAAAAAATGTATCGAAATGCAAAAACACAAAGTACAAAATCTCACCAGCCAGCAGAGATATTAATCCAAAATCAACGACCTTTTTAGAGGGGAACCCGCACAACATTCGACCTTCGACCTCTGACTCAACATTGACCCTAAGTTCAAGAGTCCCCCCAAGGTATTTAAACCTCATAATTCCTGGGGGCATACCGTCCCCCTGGTACGACTTCTGATACCAACAACCAAAGGGGCTAAAAAAAAGTCAGAACTTCAATTTGAATTATAGTTTTCGCACTACTTGCAAGCTATATCTATTCAAATTATATTTATTCACGATGTATGAATTATATCCATATAAAAAGATATCATAAAAATGCTGTACAATAAACGCAATTGTCTTTAATATAAAGTAGTCACAAAAGTATCAAGAGAATAAATTTTTAGAGAAAAATCCTAACCCTTACCCTCACTCTACCTATACAAAAATCTTCTTTAAGGAACTATCACAATCAAATCATTCTACATGTGTACCAGTAAATAGAATCATCAGATTTTCAAAAAGCAATATTATAATCCCAAAAAAATGTATTTAGAAATCCAAACAAAATTGGTATTTAGATCGCAAAAAAGAGGTACTTACACGCAAAATTTATCCATCTCTTCCTGATAAACTTTATGCCTTTTGTACATCTGATACTTTGGATTTTTTTCCATCTTCCTATCAGTGTCCTCCTTCAGTCTCTTAAACATCCTCTCAAGTACAACCTCTTCACTCCTCTTTTCCTCCCAACCTCTCTGTAATTTACTCTCTGCAAATCCATCGGTCTTCCCCCTCCTCTCATTTTTACCTCTCTCTTTAATTAACTTTTCTTTTGGTACATCGCCAGTTTCTTTTCTTTCCAAAATTGACGAATTAAAACTTGACGCCTCATTCGATGACAAATTTGTGTTTCGAACTCGCTTGATTGACGGCTCCACTTCGGATCCAATAATAATTGTAGTGCCCTCAAAATTTCCTTCTGACAAGTTACCAACAATATATTTCCCAGAATTCAAATCGTGAACCCTTTTGTTCGCAGATACACTATGATTACCCGGATAAATATTACTACCACTGCAAGAGGAATAATCCCTCATAGATTTTCTCAACGCTTCAAGTTTCTCTAGAAGCGAATCACAATCTTTCATCTTCTGTTCATAATCATCATCAGATTTTAATATATGACTGTCACCCTGATCAATATTATAATTCTTACAATTGTCACTACCAGTAGAATCACTCGATGGCTTCTCAGAAACAATTGCATCGATTGCGGGTTTCTGACAAACCGAATCACAACAAAAACGTTTATCGTCATCATCCACACCCATAGACAATTTAGATATACTTCTTGTTGAAGTATTACCAGAAATAACTAAACCTTTAGAAGGCAATGAAATGCGCGATAAATTAGCTTCATTGAAAACAAAAACTTCAGAAATTTTCGAAGGTATCTCATGGATACTAAGCTCTTCTCCATTCTTGGCATCTTCACAGCGCTTTGCTGTATCCAAGCATCCCTGATCAACTGATCCATCAATGCCTTTAGAGCCTTCGAAGTTAAAAACTTCCATGTCCAGAAATTGCGGTTGAGTTTCATCGCTAATACCCAAACTTTTTCTAGCAAAATTTGCACCCTCCTGCATATGTGAAGTTATTCTTCTGCCGTATACACTATTTGACATCTCCTTGTTAGTACTTGAGATGGTATCTGTATTTACGTATCTAAAAGAATCTGCATCATCAACACCATCATCGTTACACACTCCAAGGTCCTCCTCACAGCCGGTTCTATTCAAAGTCTTTGAAGCTCGAAATGGATCCTTAATGCCATGAAATGATCCCAAAACTTTTACAGGATTTGAAATTGTTTGAAGAGAATAATCAGATCCCAAAGCAACATCCTCTTTGTCAATAGAAATATTCTCAGCTGCAGACACTCCACCAAGTAACACATCCTCCTTTTTCTTTTCAAGATATTTCAACTTTGATTTACCTTGTGATAAATCCATCCCCATACACCCATCCTTTATCCTACTACCTCTTTCACTTCTGAATTCCTCATTCATCACACTTTTGACATCACTTATTTCAACATCCACAGTAGTCTTTTTATCATTATTGCTGTACGTTTTCATGCCTTCATCAATGACTGAAACATCAAAAACATCATTGTCTCCTTCAGTTGTTTTAACAACAGTTCGCTCAAGTACTAGCTTTGCCCTAAAAGGATCAACTTCAGAGAAACTCCTTCCACCTTTCTCTGATCCAAAATCCTGCACAACTTCATCCATTCTATCCATCAAATCATTTGTTCCGATCGTCTCTGTGCAAGAATATTCTGACAACCTAAAAAGTTCTCTTTCCAATCCAGATGTTCCCGAACTTGTCACTGAAAGTTTCCTACCAACTGGCAATTCCTTGAGACCCTCGTACAGTTCAATCTTGCCGGATATCAGATTAGAGATACTGCCAGTCTCGTAACCAGTTGCCGATATGGCAAGAAGATCAGTCATCGTGACATCGGTTATAGATGAGAACTGACCAATTTTTGAAAGATCAAAGGGCAACATCACTGATTTACAACCAGTATCATTTGAAACCATTTCTGAATTTATTCTTAAAGAACCTGTCATTCTTTCATTGTAGTCGACTTTAGGTTTAGACTTCTTGGATTCATTACTTACCTCTTCAATGACTAATTCCGTACCATCACTCGTTTTCTTCATTCCCTCAAATTTTGCCCCTTTCTTCATCACATCTTTTCCTCCATTCTTATCTTCTATATTCATAACCCTATCTCCAGTTTTTAAATCCAACTCTTCATCATTTTCTAACTCATTCCACATCCCTCCAACATTTTCAACTGAAATGTCAGACAGTAACACATCATTCTCTCTCTCTATATCACTAATGTCCATCGTCATCAAATTCGTCATATCGCCTTCCGGCAACAACCCACTCAAGTTGCCCTTTAACAAACGCGAAATGTCTTTCTCCCAGGCTGCTCTCTCATCCCCAACATCCAAATTAATCCCCCGTTGAGATGGCGCTAAATAAGGCAAAGTCACGTCATTATCGCGCAAAAATCTCGCAGGCGTAACATTATTAGACATAATGTTACACTGCGAAACATCTCCGATAATATTTTTACTGTTTGTTATATCACACAAGCTCACATCCAATCCCACGCGTCCATGATTTGGCATCGACAAATCGCATATCTTGGATTTCCGTGTTGCTACATCAATCTCAGAGATATCCATCCCATGATTTTTGACAGTTCCAGAATGTTCTGATATCCTGTTTTTCCCAAATTTTTTAATTTCAGATGATATATTATACCAAACGGAATCAGTGGAAATGTCCAAGTTTGAATTTTTGCGAAGGTCTAAACAAATACCATCGTTATTTGTTGAAAGTTCATGATGCGTATTATCTGTAGCTAAACTTTCTTTTCCAGGAAGAAATTTGACTGCATTACCCTTTATCAAATGCTCATCATTCAAAAAAACATGGCTTTCAGTTTCCTCTATCTGACTCTGAACCACAGCAGAGACTCTCAGATCTGTATTCTCATCCCTTAATAATCCAACCTCTTCGTCAGATTTAGTTTGACTAATGACCAAATTCAAATTTCCGTCGTCTTTCTTTATAACTTCAAGCTCAGCAACACCCCTCTTAATTCTAGCCCGGTTATGCAAAACGTCTAAAACTGCACTTCCTTTCAATGCGATATTCTTAGTCTCAACCTTCCTGCCAATATCAAGTTCTGCCCCAGTAGAAGGGTATTTAGACAACAGAGATAAAATTCCATCCAGCTTCAATCCACCACTTGAAGCCTTTTCTTTCTGAAGAGATCTTGGACAAGTTTCACGATTCATGGGAACTACTGGTTGAAAGGCTGTTCCGGAAACCCGAAGAGTTGACACGGATATCTGTCTTGGTGTTACAAAAGTTTGGAAGGAGGATTCGGTGATGTGAGATTCAGCCAGAGTGGTGGCATATTTCAAAGAAGTCAAAGATATAAAGGTAGAAGTAGTTGTGGTAAGAATAACAGAAGAATTTGAATTATGGACAGACGATTCTAACTGGCTTAAAGATTGATTGACAGCTTTGGTAGCCTGTAAGGTTTGATTTATAGATTGATTAACAGTTTCCTTACCTTGATAGGAGTGGCTTATAGATGTTCTACCTTCAGGGGCCTGTATTGAATTACTGACAGTCTCATTGGCAAACAAAGGCAGATATAATATTTGATTGACAGTTTCCCTAGCTTGGGAGGCGTGGCTTGGAGATTGATGGACATTTGTAGATCCAGAAGGCAAATTATAATCATTGCTTCGAATAAAATTTTGTTCTAATGCATCAATAGTTGCTGTTTTAGAATTATTTATGATTAAATTTTCTTTACGGTCCAATAAACCCGTATTATCTGAGTATGGTTTTCTACAAGAAATTGTTCTTTGATCACAATTCACTGAAAATTCCATATCACAAACTACACGATTTGTATTCACATTTTCATGGTTCATCGAACCTGACATTTCAGAAATCGCCATACTCTTTTCATGATCCAATAAATTTGGCTTAATGCAAGCCGTGCTACTCATATCAATCTGTTCACGGTCTACTGAATCCGTCAACTCGCAAGGCTTTAAAATATCAGTCCGGTCATGGTTCAATGAATGCATTGTCTCATCCGTAACATCACGATTGCTTGAACTCGTCACCCTATAACACTTAGTCATGCTCATGTCTACCAACTCATGGTTCGTTGCATCAAATATATCCTTGTCTGATTCAATCCCATGACCCTCTTTCAATCTTTCAATCACCCCCAACTTACTTCTCTTAGCTGGAATAATTTCAAAGCCAACCCCTTCCATCCCAACTTTTTCAAATTCTTCCACAAATTTTTCACTTAAATTCTTTTTACCTGTTCTTTTGACAAGCTCCCCCTCCCTGCTAACATTCATTTCCTTCTCATTAAATGCCCCTCCTGTGTTAAAACTTCCACTCCCATCCTCTGTAAGCTTTGCCCCCCTGCCATTATTTGCTAAAATACCACACCCTCCTAATGCCCCCATACCAGAACCTTCCCCTTGTTTCGTCAGACAGTTTTCTCTACTAACCACCAAACCATCTGCAAATCCAGGCCCATAAACAACCAAAGGATCAACCGCAGTCAGACATTCTGTTAACTCCATATCTTCATCAAAAAAGTTTGTCTCGCAAAATTTTTGCGATCTAGTCTTCACAAAATCTATCCCTTTTGGATAGATTTTCTCTTCTCCTTCTTCCTTCCCCTCTCCCATCTGATCCGATTCGTCAAGAATCGAACCCTGATCATCAGCCAGCAAGAAAGTGAGATCTAGACGTCTAAGAATCGGCTCTGTCACATTGCCAACTTGACTGACATCACCGCATCGTGTCAATTCCATGTCATAAGACTTCTCCAGCATAACACCAACGCAACAAGTAAGGCTCATGTCAATCATTTCTGGCTCCTCCCCATCTTTGGTATAAACGCTGCCCACTTGAGAGGCAATCCCCCCAAATGGGGCAAGTCTACATTTATCCAAATCCGGATTAGATTGACAATTTTTACTACCCGAAAAATTGAACCCAACACCACTTTTTCGGTATAATTCTTGACCAAATGATGCTTCTCTTTCACCGCCTTCTAATTCTATCCCATTATCAACAAAATTTAAATTCTTACGGGCAATAGAAACCCTTTTTCCCTCCGTTAAACCTTCAGCACCCCCAGTCAGTAAATTAAGACCACCCTGTAGTTTACACTCCCCTGGGCAATTTTCCATCAAAATTTTCACTTCATTTTTTAATTTTTTTTCATCATTCTCCGATTTTAAACTAATATCTGATAAAGGCTTTCGGGGGTTCAAGCTTCCCTCTTGGGCTCTCAGTGGAGGCCCAGTCACAAGATTCAAATCCTTAGTATCCGAAACTATTTTCAGATTTCTCTTCTGGTCTACAAGTAGATTTACACAGCTAATATTTGGTCCAATTGCTTCTGATAAAAATTGCGAATTTGATCCTTTAAGTGGGCCTGTATTAACTGTATTCAAAACCTGACCCCTTGCTAGATGAGCATTAGTAGGGTTAGGACCTGAGACTTGTGGGGGAAAAATATCAGTGGATGATATGTTGTGGTAACGATTTTCAACGGTATTTATAGACGTTACAAAGTCAGACGTATCGTTTAAGTTATAGATGCCTAGGTGGGGAGGGTCGGGACGTAACTGAAGGACAAAGTCTGAGGAGCCACCAGGGGGCTGCAGAGAATTAGAGGGATTCAGTTAGTCAGTCAATCAGTAAATCAATAAGTCAGTCAATCAATCAGTAAGACAATCAAGAAATCAGTCAATCAATCAGTAAGTCAATCAGTCAGTTAGTCAGTCAATCCATGAGCCAATTAATAAGTCAGTCAGTCAATCAGTAAGTTAATCAGTCAGTCAATGAGTTAGTTAATCAAGAAGTTAATTAGTTAGACAGTCAATCAATCGCTCAATCAGTAAGTCAGTCAGTAAATCAATCAGTCAGTCTGTCAGTTCATCAAACAGTCAATTAATCACTAAAGTCAATCTCAGCTAGTCAGTCCATGTAAATTGTTATGACAAAAAATAAATCAATTAAACAAATCAATCAAATCAATCAATCAGTCAACAACTAAACCTCACAATCTCAAACTATTTTTAAACAATAATCATAAAAATATAATAATCCTACCGCTATCAGCTTCTCATCTGCAGCCGATACAATTTTGCATTGATTCAAGCCACCAGCCATAGCCACTTGAACCGCTTTCCCCCCTGTAGCCACTTGACCCGCATTCCCTCCCACAACAGTCACTACAATTAAACATTAAAAGAAGATCGGCACAAATTATACATCGCTTAATGTCACATCAGAACAAAAAGAGGCTATGAAATGACGGTAAGTAATAAAATGAGATCGAGGCTAGTTAATAATGCTTTGTTAACAGGTTTTGGATAAATCTCAATAGTTTTTATATCATAATTCATACTGAATTAATGATTAGTCCAATTCGAGATCTAAAGATAGGGTTTATTGGTTTGTAGCTTGTATGTTTTTACTTATTGCGTTCTGTCAAATTGCGTCAATTAAAGAATATAGATTATTATTAATATTTCAAAATAAAACATTACGCGTGAAAAGAAAGTAAGTGAAGATTAAGGGTTGGCACTAAACAGTCCGCTAAATGCTCTTGCTTTGAGATAGAAATGATGACACAAACTCACCCGCCACTGAAGATACTACAGGATCAGACGCAGCGGGGATCAATGGATCATTTAGAAATTCTCTACAAAAATACACACTAACCATCAATAAGACTGGTAATTATACTCATGATAATTCATCAACAGACTTTTTACGTACAACAAATTGTCTAAAGAAATTGGACTAGAATCCCGACATTTGATCTCATTAAGGTTAGGATTAGTCATTAGGATTAGCGTTAGGGTGGATCAAATGTTGGTACATCAAATGTCTGTAGTTAAAGTATCCTAGATGAAAAGTCTACAAACCAATTTTCATTAAAAAAAACACTACACAAACACAAACGCAACATTCATTATAAGATTTCATACTAGTGTATAGAGAATCTCAATTCCTACTCTGTCTGTCTATCGGTCTGTCTGTCTGCCTACCTGTCTGTTGCTAGCAATCATACGACTGACCGCACCAGACAATAAGAAATCATAAAAAAAATCATTTTACGACAAACAAATCTACAAGACATTAATAGATCAATTACATGATCTCTTTCTGATCTTATTCATGAAATACTCCACAGCATTGTAAAAATTGAAAAAAAATAAAGCGGTAGATTAGAAAAGAATTCTGTTTATATGATTTTTGACTATTAGTAAAAAATATTGTAAAAAGTTCAATACAAGAAAAGATGAGCAGTACCTGACTTGATGAATGTCTGCAAAGCTAACCCTACGAGACTTTCTGTCTCCCCCCACCACTATACCCCCCGTCACGGTGTAGAGGGTTTCAGTTTGACCGTTAGAGTCATTATCAAGATCAGTGAGCGGCAGACGAGTCTTGAGAATCTGATAGAAAATAAAGGCTTGGTAGAAGGGTACATCAAAGAGATAGATATTTATTTTCGTTTCAAGATCTAAATATAGTGAGGTCTATATTAGATCTAGTAAAATGAGGTCTTTGAAATATCTAATTAATGTTAACAATTCAAAACTTTCCAATAATTAATGGCTGATTCCAGGAAGCTTGTTAAAGTAAAAAACTAAGTTTATCTTAGATTCTGATTAAAAAGTGCAAGGCGCACAGTTATTGAAACGATTTCATTGAACTACGACGCCATGTGATTAGAATAGTATGGTAATACTAAAAGATAAAAGCACTGTGTGATTTAACACAAAAATTGATTAAGACATCGGTACCCCGACAAAATGGCCCCAAATACATTAACCCAATAGAACAACCCCGCAATTCATTTTAATAACCATAACCCTAACACAGCCTAAATTATAACCCTAAACATAGCACAAACCCCAACTTAAATCCTAATCCCAAATCCTAATCCCAATCCTAATCCTGAAAATTAGAAGTCAGGCTATTTTTATGGGTCAAGTAAGAATGCACACGTGGTCATGTCAAAATATGAATCACAAAAATCATTTCAAATTGCATATATGCGACTGCTAAATCATTCCAAAACAAAAACTATTTTCCTTTGGTAATGAACAGCAGCATTGAGAGTCAAGTGTGCACTCATTCGCACAGTTAACAAAATGCCACTCAATAACTTTTCGGCTAATGAAATACGAATATAGTGAAAAAAGTGAAAACAAACAATTTAACTCACAGAGGTTCTTCGCTTCATCTTTCCTCCTATGAAAGTTGTTGTTGGCCTAAAATAATAGCAGATAAAAACCGAATAAATAAATAAACATATAAATACGTTTTATCATTTACTGAAAAATCACATGCTAAATGAATTCTAATCTCAACTGGCTGACTGAAAACTCATCTACTTGGAATTTCACCAATTAACAACAAAAATCTTATGATTTAATATTCATGTACTAATTTTCATCATTTC
>JAQIXG010004555.1:0-12724 GCA_034700105.1 Oconnorella tubifera
ATATAGTAAAATATTGAAAGTTCTAAATCGTAAACTCATTTTCGTGAGTCATTGTCAATAGTCACTAGAACATGTTTTATGACAGACTCGATGTCGGTTCATTCTTCTAGACTATCGTATAACCAGTTTTGGTTAGTATACCAAGATCTGTAGGAGGTTCAGATGATGTTGTATTTATCGGATATCACCATCATATAGGGTGGCGCGAAAGTATTTATTGTAATTTTATGAATATTTTTCAGTCTTTAAGTCAATCATATAAATATTAGGAAAATTTATTAACTTAATAAGAAAAAAATGATCAAAAACCACCACATCCGGTGAATCATTAAAGAAATGTTGTCACTGTTTTGTACTGCTAATTCTAGGGAAGAGAAGAATGTAAAATGATACTGCTGCAATCTTTTAATTAATATATCAAAAATATACTGTATATTTTCGGAAGGGGGCGGGATATAGTAACTTATCCACTCCGCTGGTTCTCCTCTAGGTGTTAGCCTATGTGTATATATAGTTCAGATTTTATATTATTTACTGTTGTACTGTATATAGAAAATTTATGATAAAGATAAATTTTAAGGATAATCTTTTTAAATAAACCTACTAGGCTTATAATGATTTTTGGACATTTTCGTTATTTTCATGTATAAATAGCAGCAGTCGGATAATAAGGACAATAAATGTTTAATTTGGACTACAGTATTAACAATTTAGTTGAATACGAATATTAAACATCAGTCGAACAAAATTCAATCTGAATTTATTATTAACAAGAATTACTACTTGTGGCTTTTTGTTATATAGCGCAATAATTTATGTTCGGACCCATGTTAAGTCTACAATAACTTGGTGCTAATTTTCGTAACTTAAGAATTGGTCTACTGTCATTTAAAGTACTTTTTATGATATTATTTATTTGTTTATGACATTGTAAACGAGATATTAATAGTTCTTTAATTAGGCCTATTTCTTCCGTGTTACGAGAGTTTAACTGTCTCTATTGGTACAATAGGCCAATAGTTTTTCAACAACAACAGTTATACGAAGATTAGTTTATTTTTTATATTGAATCTTATCTCGTAATTAGTGATTAGCTATAAAGCAGACCTATAGTTTCTAACATCTCAAGCCATAATAAATGTCTTATATTAGACCGTTGTAATATTTACTTGATATCTTAATTGCAGCCCAGATCGAAATCAGGTCAATAAATTTTAAACATAACCGCAACCATTCAAACTAATGAATTATTGTTATTATTCACTGAAGATTTGACAGTGTTTCTAGACCACCTGCAATGAAATGACTGACTGCTTTTTAAAATTTATTGTTTGATCAAATATAATCTTCACTTGCGTATACACTTATAAGTAAGCTTTCAGTAAACGCCCAATATTATAATCGTGTCAAAGTTTTGTTGATTTATAGATAAATAATTTTTTCAGATTTCTGGTATGCTTATTGAGTTTATTTCAATGTTGTAAAACAATATTTAATATGAATCTTAGTTAGTATTATTGAACTGAAAATTAAGTAATGCTGCAATTTTTAACTGGAATAAAAAGAATATTTTTAAGGAGCGCAATAATATTAATTTTTTAGATATCTTGTCGGTTGAGTTAAATAATGGCTTTGCGGCTTGCTTAGCTCGAAATCAATTCATAAATAATTTCATTCACGAAAGCAGTTAAAGATCAGTTGTAAAAATAAGACAAGGATACATTAAGGAGATCAAATGAAAAAATGAATAGTCCAGCAGTCAGTTGGTGCAAGAAATACTTTCAGTTACACTAATTTAAAATTAAAACGGTGACGAATCTTATCTCAATTACACTTAGTAATCTCTAATTCTGCCGTCAAGTAAATATTTAATCTAACTATTATTAGATTAGATCGTCTATAGGATTGTCGTAAGTCAGACACATTGGCGCCTTTTAACGATTGAATCAATTTACAATTTCAAATCAAGTTTACTGCATTGTCCGTTAATTTTGTCATCTCGTGTATATACATGGGATGACACCTTACTGAAGAGACGGCATGTAATCAATTATAAGTATCAGTGCAGATAGTGTACAGAAAATACTACAACTATGAGGTTTCATACAAATTCTATTATATTTTGATAGTATGGAGAGGCAAGATCGCTAGAAAAATTTCTGACACGTATTTTCTTACATATTTAGGGTTTTACTTTAATGTGAGATGATATGCTAGAATATTGGATCTTTTTGACATTTGATTCCTGAAAAGTCACTTTATGGTCCGTGAACCATCTTCCTAAACAGGAAAGCGTTTTGACTTAATTTAGTCAACTATAATGCATCTTATACATTATGAGATGATAGAAATAAATTAGATGTTTGTGACCTTGATCTTTGTAACTTAAAAAACTACACCACTAATATCATATAGCAAAATCAAAATGATACTCAGAAAAAAATTAGAGCAGGAAATATATTTTAATACTGTCATCTTCATTCTAAAATAATTAAAAATATACCTTTTTAATTAATTACCGCCCCCCCCCTTTAATTAAACAGGCATAATTCGATGTTTAAATTTCAACGCACTTTAACTCGAAGCTTAATAATCTCAAAAAATAATCTTCGTCAAGCTCCTGCATGCTACAAATGTTATTATTTGAGCAATGACTACATCTCCCAGGGGTTTGAAAATATGATTATTTGGACCAATGCGTGATAAATAATGCCTATCAAACATAAACGCTGAAGCTACAACCTCTGAATCAAGACGCTATCATGATTCACACCTCGCCGCTCGCTACATCACAATATTTATTTTGATTTAATTTGATTTGCATTAATTCTAACCCTCCGTCAGTCGTCTATTGTAACCAACAATCGACCGCGAGCATTCTTAAATCAAATCTGCACACAAATATTACACGTTATTTTTAGTCTCGATGTTAATGGATATATTCCGCGATTTAGATGCGTTCATTTATTTTGGAAGCGAAATGAATTTTCGTCGATAGTGTTATCTAATTTAAGAGAATTCGTGGAAATAACTTATTCGATGTAAAAACGTTGATAGCCGTGACGCGTCATCAGCTTCCGGTGAGCCAGAAATGGCGGGCTCAATGAATCTAAGCCTGGGTGGGGGAATACCGAGATAGTATAAAGAGTATAAAATGACTTGATCGCTCATTTCTATCAAATATAAACTTGAAACTATAAGAAGACATTTCTGATAAAACCATCGTAACAAAAGTTTTTTTAAAGCGATTTACGAAACTGAAACAAACAGTTATTGACAAGAGCGATAGTAGTGAAATCAAAGAAGTTGACATCTTAATGAATAGTACAGCTCAGATGAAATAAGTTTGTGTCTATAGGCAATTTTAATAAACACTTGAAAGTTTTTTTACGAAATTTTAAACATACTTCGTTTACGAAATTGCAATATTTGAAAATGGAAATATCAAAGCCAATTAAAAGTAAGTAGAATGACTTGGAATGGATTCATTAGATTTTAGTAATATATTATACATGCCATTATTGGTTAATTGGGCAATATGGGAAATATTGTAACCAAAATAAAAAGTGAAATGCATATTTCAAAAATTCAAATGAGTATTATTAAAGTAGGCCCCCTGTGCCAAACATTTTTTAGTAAAGCTTATATCTACTCTGCCCTTGAATGTACGGTTGTTAGCGTAGGCCTATTCATTTTTCAAAAGTAAAAAATGTCAGATTCTTAAAGCGAATTGTAATTTAAATTGAGTATTATGTGAATACCCTCTCGTCTGTTCAAATCTGTGTTTCGATGTATTTTACCTAAAAGTTTATGTAAATATTCGTTGCAATAAAAATATAAAACAATGATATTCTTACTGTATATGATATTCTTATTCAATAAGTTATTCAATGATGTAATATGCTTGTTTCACTTTTATTAGCATATTAAAATTAAAAAATTCAGGGCCGGTCTCCACTCTACCCTAAATTTTCAATTGATGCTAAATATAAACAATAATAATCCCATCTCAAAGACAAGCACTCATAAAATATACAATGTTGTTTATTTCTTTGATATAAATCGAAGATTATAGTGAGCATTCGATCACAATCGTGACATCTAATCTAATATTTCGTCACTTTTATTAATGACTACTGTCGTTATTATTAGCGAGTAGTTTATTTATACATAAAATCGTGCGTCAATGCTTACGACGAGTCAATGATGCAATCGGAATGTAGATTGCTTTAACCTCAACACTTGAGGAAAAACTTTGGCCTTCTATAGTAAAAATATCGATCTAACCACATTTGTTTACAAAAAAGAAATGGCGTTGATGACAGCTGCAGCTTAATTGTTTGCTTTTGCTTCATTGAGCACTGGTTTTATTGTATACTTTTGTCAAATGTCTGTGTATATCTGGGTTAAAGAATATTTTCTACAAAATATTTTGCTCCTTGTGTAAAAACTGAAATCATACTATATCTTTGGATATAGTCGAGATAGACACGATATATAGAGATGATAAATAATAATGATAAATAAATAAATAAATAAATAGATGATAAATAGAGATGATATTATGCGTATTACAAATATATCTCGCACCTGGTTAAATAAATAATAGCGTTCTTGTGTTACTTTTAAATTCTATTTCATTAACATTATTTACAAAAATACAATAATTTCTGATTTATTCCGTGTTTTCAGCCGTAAATTCAAAATTCATCATGCTACTAATTTTGATGACGTCATCTCTCACAACGCAGTCTTCAGCCAACGCTGTGCCCTTGCCTGGTTCACGCTGGCAAAGGCCCTGCGTCCATGCGCACGTCCACCAAGTCATGTCAGAGGACATCCTGCTCACGCTCCACACTCCGTCGATGACGAGGCACAGTGGGGGACACAGACATCTGTCGCATGATTTGCCCGAAGTTATCGAACTACTTCACCAGAGAGCGACGAGATTGAAAGAAAGAGTTTCATCGCTGATGGCGAAATACGTGAGTCTATTCGCTGATAATAATAACATAATAATATTATTATGCTATAATAGTATAGTTTTATTTAATTAATTGAATGCTATGTAAAGAATGCCTTTAGCATTGATTAAAATGTCTAAGTTTTATAGCAAATAGTAATATTTTAAGTTTGGTATTCGTATTAATTTTATTTTCAACAGCTATATTGATAACTAGAGTAGCCTATATACTTTACATCAGAAATTTGAAATGAGTATACATACACAGCTCAATTGTAGTTCAGATTGCGAACGAGACAATAGAAACAAGACGACTCATTCTGAATCATTCTGAAATCGAAATCCTAAGTTTACATTTAATATAAGATGCTATCGACAAAAATGCAAGTACGTGTGGGGATAAACACCCATTTGTCGTACATTAAAATTGATATTATTGAAACATGAAAAAATATTTGTTCACTTTATTATGACAAAAGCATTTGAACGTTAGTATTCATCTGTATGATCAATTTTTTCTGTCACATCTGTATAAATGTACAAAAGCTATTTTATTTATATTGAATAAAGGTTGCCCAATACTCAATTTCATATTTCATTATCTGCTTTAAATTAGATACATCTTGCAGTATCCGTATAAGTCTTACGAATGCAATGAAAAAATAATCAATTGATGTAAGTAAAAAATGAATAGCATTAAAAGTCTAAATGGTCAATGCATTTTAATTGATTGAATCAATAAGACACAAAATAAAACAGCTAAATTGTTGCTAATAATTATAAGTAGGATATTATTGTAATTAATTTTTAGGACATTGAACTTCACAATCAAGAGTATGATAGCAGTCGATATTATTGTTACATTACTCAGAATCTATGAATACCAGACTGTAATCTGTGAAGTGCGTGGGAGATATAAGCTATAGATAAAAGTAACGTTTGGATAATCGCGAGAAGACGAAAATTTAAATGATTTTTTTTATTGAAAATATGTCATCTTAAATACCAATTTAAAATCAGAACGAAAAGTACACACTGTAGTAGGCCTAGGCCCAATTATTTAAATGACAAGTTTGTACTTTGAATGAAAAATATTATTTTTGTTTATAACTTAACAATACTGAATTTTACTCAAAATTGCTGTAAAATACTCTGAATAAAATATATAAATAGTATTAATTTAAAACAAAAAGAAATATTAATAGCACATATCACTATATTTATAAGGCCTACCTTCATTATGCTTATTTTTGGGACAAATAAGATTACATTGGCCAATAAACACGCTGATGTGTCCAATGTTGATCAAAAGTATAATGTAACCATACACGCATTTCTATTGTTATTTAGCAACTACAGTATAATATGACGTAAATGGATAATACTCTAATTTTTCATTACAAGTAAGAGATAGGCTGAAATTACACTCTCTGAAGCATGTGTTCAATCTCAACGCCTACGCTACGTTAATCGTGCATCATCTAAAAACGTTCAGCTTTGAAGATAACCATTATTGTTAATAATGTTGAGTGTGAATTAAGAACACAAGTTTCACTGATATCTATGCTCGAGAATGCAACATTTGCGATCACAATCTGCGGTTTTAGAACTCAATCAATTGTTACTTCCTTCTTGATTATTTATGGCTTAGGCAAACCACTCAAGTGTCTTCATCTAAATAAGTTGGATCTAATATTAGGATGCATATTGTAAAAAAGTACTGAATCTAGTGAAGATAAATTAGCTCAATGACCCTTTAATGGTTAAGAGCGATTTTAACTAAATGATTGAAACATTAAATTTTGTGATCATATCTATAATCAGTTGACGAATTAAAGTTATCGATCTCAAACTAGTGTATTACGTTTACTAAAAATACGTCATCATATACTGTTCTAATATTAGAACAAACGAACATACTAAAAATAACTGAAGTTGTAATGATAAAATAATTATTAATTAATAAAACTATAGAATCGGTAGATAGATTAAAGCAGTTCTGCTGCAGATACATCCAGACTTATTGTAGGCTTGTAGCTAAACAACTTTAGTAGGTATAGTTACAAATAATAAAATCTGATGTAGATGTAACAGATTTGAGTACAGATGACTGTTTTTCAAATTACTTAAGTATCCTGGGCAAAGATGTAATGTTCAAAAAAATTGAAAAGGTTACAAACTTGGCCTCGGGTTGTAGATTGCTTTAAATCAGTCCCTGACTCATAAGTCAATCTAAATAGATTTAATTTCAAGAATTGTGCAACGTTTCAGAAAAGCATAAACATAACATCCTACTATTAATAATTTTATAATCGTGTTGATTATAATCTTGACTCTTTTCTCAGGTTTAAATTTTTTATTCCACAAGATTTATCACTAAATGTACCGTACAATGTATGTATGTATACTTTAGTGAGACATGAATGTACTCGATAAACACGATCAGTGCAAATCGCTCAGATTGATGTCTCAATTGACGCATATTGTTCTAATTTAGTAGTCATCAACAATTACAAACATACTACTCGAGCGATTTAAAAGAGTTTATAAAGTTTAATCGTAACATTGTTCATATAGGCATACTGTATACTGTATATGCAATATGCCACACTACTAATGAAAACTTTTCCAGCTAACTGCACCGAATTTAGGTTCCTTAATGCTTTTATCTCTAAATTAAGCGTTTAATTTAATTTCAGTGTAGGCGAGAGTAGAAAAATCGCATGTGTACCAGATATGTTTTATGGGTTACTTATAAATTAAATTTTGTATTAATTCAAGTAAATACCATTACTACTAACAAACATTTTATTTTACAAGTCACGTAAGTCAAAAAAATGAAAATATATATCAGCCAAAAATTAAAAATCTAAGATAAACTGAAACAAATTTCACATTTTCCTAATATTTAATAAATTATGTTTCGTGTTTATTATAATGCTTTACTCTAAACTTTCTACACTTTGTTGTTGCAGACGGAAGAACGTTTTCGAAACGATACGTCACACATTGAAAATTTCAATCAAACCAGAATTACAGAGACATTGCCTTTTAATGAAACAACTGCCTCTTTGATAAATAACGAAACGGTATTCGCTGCTGCTTTTCATTTCATAGTGTCTTTTTTTACTCTTTTAAATTAACATTAATCTAAATTTGTAGCTTGATAATTATGACATTACATGTCTTCAGTCATCTGCAGATATTTGATTTTTAATTCAGCAAAAATATAATACCAAGTCTTGTTAATCTGCTGTTTTTTTTAGTTAATTCTAGTTTAGATTAGGTTAATGTATGATTTAGCCAATATTTCCACAAAATCATAGCATAATATTTTTTTCTTTTCAATTAATAGCTTTCACAGTTGAAACTTCTAGCTAACATTGGTAATCAACTCAATCTGTAATTTAAAGACATAAATACAGAATCATTGATTTATTAATAAAATTACTTAAATTCACGATCAATACTTGAACGAATGACATAATTAAAGGCGCTATTGAAAATATAACTGAAAAAATCATAGTTTCGGCACAACTTCGCAAGTGATCACACAGTAAATCGGATTTCTTTTTAAAATATAGGCCTACAGTAGTTCGCATACAAGCAAGCAATACTGTAAGCAAGCTATAAACATTAGCTTATAATGGAATTTAAATTTATTTGGGATAGAAGCCTGCAGTATGCAACAGTCAAAATTGTTCCAATATCATGTAAGCCTCAATATTTGTAGTACTTTATTATTTAAATAAACTAATCAATATTAATGTGTATTTTTCATTCAGATTGTCGAAGTTTTTCGCAAAACATTTAAGATCCTTGCGCGAATCGCGATATATATCGAACGTGCCCGTATTGGAGAGCGTACCTCCAACGACACAATTTCATTGGCAGAAGACTTTGATGATATTGAAAATCATCCTGAACATGGCCTTTATTGGATTCTGTGCACAATTTATAAAATCACTAGTCCCCCGCATCAGGAAATTATAGAAGAAATCAGAAAAATTTCAATTAACAGAGTATGAGCTTAATTCATAATAATTATTCATTAATTATTATAATAATTAAGAATAATTATTAATTCATAATAATCTGCATGAAAATTTGATTAATTTTAATTTAATCAAATATCAACTTACGGTACATATGGCTATCTTATAATTTGTAGCCATTTGGCTACATGATGTGATACCAAATTTCCATATGGCTATTTGTGTAATTTGGATTATATAACTAACTTCTGCTTCAAACATATTTTTGCTAGTTAACTGTATTTTCAAAGGTTAGATCATTGTCATATTAATGCTTAGTATGAACTTCAGCAAAAGATTAGCCTGTTAAATGAACTTATCATTGTACAATTTATTTATAATAATAAATACTTTTTGTATCTACTCAGCATCATTATTACTGCGTTTTATTTTAGAATGATTCCAATGCCGTAAGGCATGTGCAAGACTACATCATACTCAAAGAATTTGAACTTCTCCTCATCAACGTTGCAGTTGCATGGAGAGAAATACCCACAACGATTTCACAGTAACAACAACATCGCTCCACCTTTATTGAGAAACGCATTCTTCATTTCGTCGTTTTTAGAAGATTTTCTAAAGAAGAAGAAATGCTGATTTTAATAATGGTAATGAAGTTTCTATCTATTCTCAACACTACTTACGTTATATAGGAATTTACATCATTGTTTAATTTAAATTAATTCCAATCTTAGTGAATTAACTATTACTAGTTTAAAATATACCATTAAAAATGTCACGATAGTAATGACTTGGTTTTAACGTTTGTTTCCAGCAGTAGAAATATTAAATGCCAGACTTAGGCTATCTAGAGAAAATTAACAATTCCATATTTATAATAGAACAAGTCTTATTTTCACACTTAGATATCTCGATTCTAGTCCATATTATATTCAGCTAGAAAGCAGCCATTTACTCTGAAAATTAATCCAACAATTCTGACATATATCTAAACCATTTCAATGTAAAAAAAAGAAATTTAAAAATATTTACTTAATGTACTGTAATAATTCTATGATTAAGTAAAGTAAACAATATCAAGTTATACATTATTAAGATTTTAATGTGTTAACAAAATATTTTAATGTATCACTTGATATTGCTTATGATAATATCTAGCAGCTTATTACAATTTAATTGAGAATATTTAATTTAACAGGTTGAATGTTATTATTTAATACAATATTTTGACAGTGTATTATACTTTTAATCTTTGTAAAGATAATTGTAAATAATAATTTATAACATCTCTGAATTTTTGATAATATTTTCACTTTTTGTCATTGTATTGTTCTTGCCTTAATGAATCAAAGTTGTATTGAGAGGTATTTCAGTTGAATATCATTATGATCACATTGTTAATTTAAAGCTACTGTAACTTCCAATCTTAAAGTTAATTTATATACAGTGTATATTGTAACACCTTCAGTGTATATGGCAAGTGGTATAAATAATCAATGTTAATGAAAAAACTTTTTTTAACACTACAGGGTGCGCCAAAAAATAACCGTCTAACAACTTTGAAATAACCAACCCAAAAATTAATATTTTAGTAAATTTTTTAGTCAGTTTGTATAGGAGGAAATTTGATACCTAACTGCCAAATTTCACTTTGATATCCAATTGTGTTCTAAAGTTAAAGTTTCTAAGAAAAAACTTAGATAAACTTGGTAAAAAAAATTTACCAAGCCAAAATCTGATGATTATAAAAATTTATTCCCTTTAGTAAAGGATATAAATAGCCCTAAAATGTCAAATATCAACAATAAAACTAAGCTATTTTGCGAAATTGAGCTTGGTTAAATTGAAATTTTAAGTTTTTTGTAGCAACTTTAAAACTGTTGAATGCAATGAGATATCAAAATGCAATAGTCAGATGTCAATGCACCCTGTATACTATTAATCTGTTATTAACAAATGAAAATGCTTTTAATTGATATGGGTAGCAAAATGAGTCAGTATTTTATTTATTTTGTAACATTGTCTAATGTTACTAATCATAGCAATTAATGCTATGCATTACTCGTTTTAATTAATAACCGTTATTTATTTTTGATTGATGAATTTCATATTTGTATAACTTTATTTATTTGTTAATAGTATTTATTATATTATATACATACATTAATAAATCTGCGGTGACATCGATGCCATGATTTAAAAATTTCATCAATAACTTAATTCTATTTGACTCGACATAAAAATGATTTAATTGACATCATAGACAATACAGTCAATGGATTTATTAAGTTTAAAGTATTTTGATGCATTTATTAAGTAAATGTATTTTATATTGTATACGTATTTGATCATATGTTAATAATGATCTCAAATATAGGCTGTTCCAAGTATAAACTTTGTTAAAGAGCTCTTTATTTGCACGTGATATTGCTACATACGACACAAACTGATTTATGTATTTTAAAGATTTATATGTTTGCATCCAATTTGTTATTATTTTACAATTCCTTACAACTCTATCATTTCTAAATACATTAACTCTGAAGCAATGGCAAGTTGTATAAAACTAACATAGATCTTCCTTAATTCTCACTTAGGTCAAAGTTGAAAATCAGGATCAGATTTAAGTCAATTTCAATACATAGATAGCGACTTTCTAAAATTAAAAAATATGAACCCTTTCCTATTCATCTTTGCTAAAAATATCGTTTATAGCCTCTGAACAATACAGAGTAACGAAAAATACAATAAAATGAAAAAATTTCATCTCTTTAATTAATTATCTATAATTGATATTAAACAGTAACCTAATTAAAAATATCAAATCTAAACACTATTAAATTTTTCAAATCAAAAGCTTATAAATGCAAATCAAGCATTGTTCTATAGAAACTGTTCAGTTATCTGCTTAACTTTATATTAAAAAGTCACTCCTTATATCAACTAGCGCTTTAAATACGTTTAACATAACACAAGACTGGAAAGTTTATACTTAAGTTTCTTGGCGAAGTAAAATCACTCTGCCCTTTTACGTTTAATTAACCGAGAGATGGATCTCGGAATCTCAGAGCTTGCTCGCGAACCCTTCTTTCATACTCGTTGCGATTTTGACTGCAACAAAAAACAGTTATTAAAGAATTAGTGCTTCATCATTAAATAATTATAAAAGTAAAATTCAAGTAATGCCAAATCCTATGAATTAAACAGCATTGGTATTAACCAATAGATTAATTACTATATCTTAAGAATTATATTAGTACTATCAATAGTAAAATTTAATTTAACAGCACAAAACAGCACAAAGTCATAGTATAATTTTAGTTTATAAAATAACTATTTATATCATAAAATGACAATATATAATATGAATATTCTTCCTGATACTATAGAAAATATAGGCATTTGTTAGTTACTCAAATTACAACATTCATTTACACTGTCAATGTTCGCAATATAATATCTAGTATTTGGCATAATGAAGTTTGAACATCAATACCAGACGTTAAAAAAAACTACATACATAAAAATAAAAATTTAAAAACTATAATTTTTTTTTTATAAATTTCTAACTATAAATAAAGAATGCCAATGCTGCAATATAAATGCATAGGCCTACCAGTAGATAGATAAAAAGGCCTACCAGTAGATAGATAAAAAGGCCTAACAGTAGATAGATAAAAAGGCCTACCAGTAGATAGATAAAAAGGCCTACCAGTAGATAGATAAAAAGCCCTACCAGTAGATAGATAAAAAGGCCTACCAGTAG
>JAQIXG010004556.1:0-12722 GCA_034700105.1 Oconnorella tubifera
TTGCCGGCAATAGACCGGCCCGGGTGGTTTTATGTGACAACTATGATGTAGGCCTATTGATTAAAATTGATTAAAATTTTAACTTCTTGCACCCCCAAATTTTACATCAAAATTCTTAGCACCCACAACTTTTTTACACATTAAACTTCTTTGCACCCTCAAGTTCTTTAAATATATTAAATTTCGTTGCACCCCCAACTATGCTTTAAGCGATTTAAAAGCTACTGCAGGAAGACCATCAGGTCCAGCTGAAGAGTTATTATCAAGCTTGCACAAGTTTTCTTAATTATAGAAACACTGTTCATCATTATCAGAAGCAATAAGATGAAAAATTAACAAAAGTATATAACACTAGGCAATTAACAAACGCTTCAATTAAAAACAAAAGTTTATTACTTTAAAATAATCACATAACTATTTATAAATGTTTACCTATCATAGTTATTTGTCATAATTACTCCAACAATTCAACAAACAAGAAAGTACATATTGAATTCTGCGACTAGTCAATATAAGCGCAAGCCCTTCTTAATAAATCAATTTATAGATTTATTAACAGACTATTAGAAAAACCCGTCCATGAAGGAATCTTATAAACTTAGAAGTTGCAATGTATAATTTAGTATCTTGATAATAATTAACGAATTGTTTTGTAATTGATGTGATTTGAACCCGCAACTTTCCAATCTAGAGTCAGACTGCTAAGTCATGCAGTAATGTTGTGCTCGTTTTGAACTCTATTGATGACATATAAAGTGTGTGAGGCATAGAAGCAAATGCAATACTACAAAAGACTACAAAAGCAAATTCTTGTCAATTACATATTAAGATTATTATCACTACAGTTAGCAATAGTACTACTATTCATTATAAACAATCCACTGTATAATATAATTAAATGAGACTGATATAAGCAGCATGCTTAACTGCGTGAATATACATCTATGTAATAGATGTATAGCATGTATACATATTACTGTAATAAAGTTTCAACAAGCATTTTACAGTCAACAGCATATTTAAAATAACGCTTTAATTTCATACCTAAGAAATGAAGCCCAATAAAGTAGATTATTTACATGCTTAAATACAACAAAAAAAGTGTTAAGTCTTTATTGTAGTCAAGTATTGCTTGATGTTCATCTGTTAGCTGCCCTCATTGCAGCTATGTCAGCGCATCGATTGACATGAAATATAAAATCATTTAGAGGGTACAAAGATTGAAAGTGAGTGTCACATACAGGACAAATCTTGGCTTGATGCGTTGCAATATGATCAGCAATTGTCACATCATCAACGCCTGGAAACTTCATTTGACAATATGGGCAAGACTGGACGACAGGTTCAGTCACCCTACAACAGTTCATTTCATTCAATATCAGTCACACAACAGAGCTGTTATTTAGTAGACAGTATCTCAGACGCTCACCACAAATTTTCAACGCAAAAAATATTTAGTACAATAAACATTTATCATCGTTGTCATCAATGAATACTACACTGACAAGACACTCCCCACCGCCAACTCATTCGCGTAACATTAACAGCACGCTATGTAACAACATCGCTAAGTTAAGAAATGAATTTTGATGCAAGAAATAAATTGAATAAAAAGCAAGAAAACAGCCAAATAGCAAACCTCGGTTCCGGTGGCAACTGAAGTCTAGTCACTTCTGTAAGAAATAAATTATTATAAAAATGAAAACAATAATAAAACAATTCAAATCTAAATATCTTACGATATAGTCCATGTATAAAAAGGATGAACTGAAGAAATTCACTTCGCAGCAAAATATAATAACTGAACCAAAAAATAAACTGTTTACAGTTATAAGGAGAAAACTGGACGTGTAATTATTAAACTTCACTTTGATATCACAATGAGTTACGACATTTCTATGAAAAAACTGAAAATTTTGACTAAAAAAAGTTCAATATTAAAAAGTATAATTTTGTCAATTGTGTTCTTGAAGGAGGTAAAAAGGGTTCTCCTATATTTATCTGATATCAATCCATGGTGCTACCAGACCCAGGCATTAAAGCCAAATGTCACGACATAATGAAAACTGATGTGCAAGAGATTAACGATGATTTGCTTCAAAAATTCATGGACACATTCGTATCTGCATCCGGAGACTACAGGCGCATATTAGAGCAGACAGAGGACATTTTTATAATCAGTTTTATCTATATAAACGATGCCAATAAAATGATCACTTCTAAATTTTTTTCAACTAATTATTTTCAAAAATGAATAAAATTGTAAAACTGCTCATCTACAAACTGATATGAATATGAGAACAAATATTTATTTCTGGACAAGTTATCACATTTTCACCAAGGGTCATTTTGAGCTCAATCTCTATATAAAAGTTAAATGTTTAAGTCAATGCATTGTGACATCGACTTATGATTCTGTGTACTAGACAAGCAAGTCTCTGAGACATCATTAACCATCACTGACCGCCTCTAGTACCTTGTGACTATAAATACTTGCTTGCATCTCTTTTTGTACATCTAGCCCTAAATACAGCACTAGTAATAATTCAACTCAGATAATCAAGCTTAAAGTCTCGATTACTGTATTTTTAGATGAATGATGTCTCAGATTAATTCAACTCAGATAATCAAGCTTAAAGTCTGGATTACTGTATTTTTAGATGAATGATGTCTCAGATTAATTATCTTAACTAAAGGGTGCAGCAAGTTAGCGATAAAGTAATCTTTCATGTGCAATAAACCTAGGCTTGTCAGCTTTGAGTCCTGTACATTAATACCAACAAATAAGTAACAATTAGAATTTAAAAAAGAATAAATGTGTAGAAACCTTTGCGTAGATGTTCAATCTCTTTCTTGTACTCTTCTTCTTTAGCATCAGACTCAAACTGATAACAAATAAAAGAGATATTGAATATACAGCAGCATTGAACTTTTTATTATCAATTATTATCAAACTTGCTAAAGTGTTGGCTCACTGGCTGGTCCAAGGTCCTCGAAACCTTAGCTGATGGTCTGCAATGCGAGTCAATAAACTGAACAGAAAATAAGACATTTCTTTGTTTGTTTCATTTCAAGCTGTCTTTAAGTAACGTCATTGTCTTGCAATGAAAACATGACATCTGCCAACTTCTCAGAGTAACTTAGAGTCTATAGACTACACTATAGATACTAGTGTAGTTCTAATAACTAAGAAACATTATTATAAACGTTAAATAAATGACAAAACAAAATATATTGCAAAGAAAGGAAATTGGTAATAGAGTCATATAGAGCAGTGCTTCTCAAACTTTTTAGTATGGCGGACTGGCAGGAATTTTTCCATTGCACCGGGGACCAGTGAAATATTTTCTCTGTAGTGACGTGATAATGAATCTGTCCCATGACATTTTGCGTGAATTTTACTTTTTTTCTGATATATGTTATCAAACAATTTTGAAGAGAATAATCATAAGTAACTGATTGCTTATTGACAATTTTATTGTTAATTTACGATCGTCTTCTTTTCGTATTAAAATCCATCAGCCATCGTCTATGTTTCAACTTTTTTTAAGTTGATACTATTTTCATAAATCTGATTCTGACTTCGTACAAAGTTTTAATAAACCGAGAACATAAAATATAATTTCAAAAGTCACGGAAATTTATGAAAGAATGATAAAACAACTCCAGTTAATTATTCATGTATAGGTTTAAGTTCAATGTTTAACATTAACTAATGGGTCATGATATGAGTCCGCTTATTTTTTGAAAGTTTATCAAGTCGTGGCTCGATTGAGGACAATGCTACGCGCAATGGAGAACAAACATCCATACTGTTCCTGTACTTTGTCTTACTAATGCTCATTGTTGAAAATCAGGATTATAATTAGATTTTTCTTTACTTTCTTGATAACTTCTGCGGACCGGCGACTGACATGCCACGGACCGGCACTGGTCCGCGGACCACCACTTTGAGTAGCACTGGTATTTGATCAGCTTGCATTCCAATAACTTTCAATACAGATTAAAGAAATATACTAATTGATCAACGGTCCCTGGTCAGAGATCGTTGATCAAGTAGTATATTTCTTCTTTGAACACATTAATCTGTAATAGTACAAATATCTGCCATCAGTAATATTCTACGAGTGCCATAGAGAGTGTAAAGAGACCTTAGCCATGATGTAATTATCAATAGTCTCTCTAGCATTGGTTATCATTGTCTGACTCTCAATCAGTTTTCTCTGACAAGTTTCTTTAAAGCCAAGTTGAGCTGCAGTCAACTCATCTACAGTAAAACTCTTCAAAGTCAACTCATCCCTAGCAACACTCAGCTCCTGTATGTTACAACATATCAAACTATACACAGACGACAAGGCAAGGTTAAGCCTAACATCATGTTATAGATCCATTAACATTAGAGAGCAGACATGCAGACATTTATACAGAGCAAGTAATTAAGTGACAGCCTGAGGTTATGTAAACAATATCATTAATAACTAAAAATGAATGAAATTAAACTTAAAAAAGATACTCTATAACATTTGCCAAAAAAGAATAATTTAAAATATTAACAAAAACTAGTGGTGCAGCCAAGATCTTAGGTAGTATCATATTATTCGGAATTTATTTCTAATTAGCATTAGAGTCTAGATGATTATTGATTACCATTGTCAATCTAAAGAATTAACTCTCTGTCTAATGTCAACAGTAAGTTACTACAAGAAATGACTAACTCTGACAACCAAGTCACAAAACTTAAAGAATATCACCGGATATTGAAATTAGGATTTCTCTTTTAAACAAACTATACATGTAAACTTGCTATGATATAAATATTTACAATATATGATTTATGATTGCCCTTCTAAAAACAAACCAGTTGTGTTATTGATTATGCATACACACAGAAACTGAGAGAAAACATCTACCAGTGAATACTGTGACTGATTCAGACACATGTTATCATAGAGAGCGGATAGAGTAAAAGTAAAGATTGTAACAACATAACCACAGCAATAAGACTTGTCAAATTGTCAGATCATAACATAGGTGAATAAATGATAAGTAGATAAATAAAAAAATGAAAAATACATAATGAAATGTAAAATACATAAAATATAACAACAAAAAAATATATTGTAATTATAGTTTTCAGCAACCAAACATCTACCATCACAAACATATTGACTCAAGACTCAAACACGCACGCAAGCACACACACAAGCACACACACGCACAAACTTTCAACTGAAACAATCCATTGATTGACAATTTTAATTGAAGGTTCTTGGAATAAATTTCTACATGAATACAAGTTCTAACTTTGAATGCCTTTCCTAGTTTGTTAGTTTGTCATATGGACATAATAGCTTTGACACTATTAATCTACTTAAATTTATCATTTTACGCCTCATCAAATATTCTTTATTTATGATTCATTAAAATTGCGTAAAAAATATTTCTTCAAAATTATTGAAGTCAAGATCTAGACATTAATGAGCAGAGAGGAAATAGTACAAGTCAAGAAAGCTCTCATAAAAGTATTGCAAAATGAGTGACATTTTATAAAATCTAATGAAATTTTAACAACAAATATCAATATGAATAACGTACGGAAATAGGCACTAGGACTTGCCAGGGGAAGTGTAAGTTACTATACAATATAATAGATGCAAGTACATAAAATCATTACTTCATTTATTTTCTTCAGTTCTGCTTGTAAATCTTTCTCTCTCTTCTTCCAATCGTCCTCAGATTTCTTTGTGTCTGACATTGAAGTCTAAATGAAAAATAAAAACAGAAACAAATAGAGACAACTAATACAACATTCATTGAAATTATATTAGTTAACAATTATATATAGCAACAGTGTCCCCTCATCTCACTACACCCTTCTGACCCCCCACCCCCTCCGTTATATACATTATAAATATTAGATTGTAGTGTAATAACGATAGATGTGCCTCAAATCTATAAATATCTGACATGTATATTTAATCTTCAAAATAACCGACGCAAAAATGTCATCTTTTGCATTTAACTGGATATAAGCACAAGATTGTTGCCATGACAATAGAGAAGCCTGACTCTGTGCATGCCTTGGAGACTATTTACTTTTCTGATTTTTATTTGCTTCTGAACAAAATGAATAGCTCCATATGAATAACTATAACCAATGACCCAAGTAGCTGTAAATTAGAGCTGTCTCAATTTAGATGCATACAGAACACATCACTTCTGAAATAGATTGAATATGATTGAGCTACATTAGTAAAGTTGCACTTATGTCAAGACAGACTTGCAAATGTTGTCATCAGTATCATCTTAGATATATACTGGTATCAGTATTACAATTAAACAATGATAAAACAAATAATACAGTAACAAATCTAATTATTTAATATTTAAGTAATAACTCATACCAAATGCTTCCGCAGCTGTTGGTCAAGATTGCTATTGTCTGTCTTAAGAGATGAGATCTCTGTCTGTCCATCACTCAACTGCTGTCTCATTCTGCCTATCTCTGTCTGTCCATCACTCAACTGCTGTTTTATTCTGTCCATCTCTGTCTGTTCATCACTTAATTGCTGTCTCATTCTGTCCATATCTATCTGTCCATCACTCAACTGCTGCCTCATTCTTTCCATCTCTTTCACACAGCAGCTGTGACCAGCAGCTGACTCAGCTACTAGACTGCTAGACAGGGACTGGAAGAAAATAAAACCAGACCAGAAATAAGACAACTCATCTTTACAGAGAAAAGTCATGATAACTCATCTACTGACACTTTTGAAGTACTACGTCAACTGATGTTTGGTCTACCAATATTTCATCTATTGGAAGATTATGGTTAGGGTTGGTGTTATATTTAGGCCTAGATTTAAGGTTATGATTAAGGTTATGGCTAAGATTATAGTCAGGGTTAGTTAGGCTAAATGTTGGTTTACCAAAAGTCGGAAGAGAGTACCAAAAGTCTGTAGACAAATTATCACGGAACTCAGAGAGTTAATGTCAGCAAAAAAATTGTTTCAAGTTTGATACTACATTTGTTGCTAACAATCGATTTAGTTTCATCATCTTTCATTTATGTGAATTATGATTGTTTACTGAATTATGAATATTTATGATAAATATTATGACTAATACACAACAGTCATTCAGTTATTAGTCATACTGATACCATCAGAGCATCATTTTAAAAAAGTGCAACAAAAATTATAGAACTTTGTAACGACAGTACAAATCTTATAAAAATGATTGTCAAGTTAATTTAATGAAGACAAAATTGTAATAAATGTCCTATATACTCCACGCAATGTGAGCTTCATTTTGAAGAAATAGAAACAACAAAACTGCTAAAGTATCACTTGACCACAATTGCTACTCAAGTCTGTGACCCATTTCAAGTACAGCCTTCAGTCAGCGATATAAAGAGTAAGCAACAACTTCTATATAGAACGTAGAACTTAACTCAAAATATTTGCACAAAAACAATTTAACTCTGTAAATAATGCACACGCAGTCCATATTCATAGTTTATAAGATGTTGCCGTTTCATATAGACTCGCTAATGATGTGTAAAACCTAAACTTGATGACCAATCACTGAAAATTTACTTTCAAACCTTTTATATAAGTTACAAGAATTATTCTCATATATTCTGAATTTTAATCTCAATATTTTAAAACACTAAATGAATTGATAACGCATGGGTAAATAAGAAGTCTTAAATTAAACTGTTATAAAACATAATTAATTTTCACGTCCGCTTAACATCGCATCAGCACAGAATTTAAGCATTTAGTGACAATATGAGCAAAGTCCAAGTGATCAGTGAACACACTTGACAAGGCAAGTCTAATACTCTCTCTAACATATAAAGACAAGTCATTATAGTGCAAGACAAGATGAGTGTGCTTGACCTTGTCATCAGGAAATGAATAGTTGTCCAGCTTGTTGTGTCTGGGTTGAATGATGAGCATTGAAGGAGTCTCATCTACTTCTATGAAGTCAACAAATGATCCGTCATGAAACTGAAAGGCAGAACTTGGTCCACACATGACACCAGAGGCAGAGACATAAATGAACTGATAAAACTCTACGCTATCTTTTGGTAGACTATCAGCTATAGACAATTGATACAGTAATCTTATAATTAACGTACAGTAAGCATATACAGACTGTACAATGTACATACTGCATAAAATGTTATTCATAGTAAACTTATAAATGACAAGAATTCAGGTATAAAAGTTGATAACATATCAAAGAGAGCCATTACTGGTCACAGCACCACAATCAATGAAACAGACTGACAGGCCAAGAGCTTCTATTTAAATTCATCTTAAATTCTGTAAACGTCTAACGTGTTATAATCATTAAGCTGAGATAAAACTTTAAATTCTTAGTTTAGTAACAAAGTAATTACAACAAAATGAAAAATAATTGGTACACACTGTTTATCATAAGGAGTGGCAATATTCAACAGCTCATTCTTGCTAAACATATTTTGAAGCAAAAAAACAGGAAACTGATACTCAACAAAAAGAAAATCTTTGCTGAGTATTAACAAAATGAAAAGATTTCCATTTATAGTAATTTATTCAAGACAGAAGTTTTGTTATCTATAGACAATACTGGACAATGCATAAACTCAGTTCATACCTTTAAAAGTAACAAAATTTTGCATATTCCCATCAGACTGATCGGCACCAAGTGAACAACACTGATAACACAAGTATTCATTCAATGATTTCCATCCAACTTTGAACAAACCAATCCAGTCCTTAGCTGAGGGAGAGTGACGGTTTGTGACAGTGTACTGACATGTTACAGGACAGAGATAGCTGTATGCTTGGGGGATGTCATGAAATACTACTTTAGAGAAATCAGATGATAGAGAGGACATTCTGATAATGGAGAAGGGGAAGCGTAATCTCTAGTAATCTTTGCAGAACTGAAGAAATGACTATTCTTGTAGGTTCATAGAATTAACAAAATTTAAAATTCAATTTAAAAGTGAAAGGTATTAAAATTCCTTGTTACAATAAAACTAAAATGAAGTAAAATAAATACTTAATAAATTTTCAGTCATTACCTGATAAAATGTAAACAAGACTATAGTTAACATAAATAGTACCGAGTCAATCAAATCAATTATTTATTAATAAAACAAAACTGGCAAAGAAAAGGCTGTACATAGGGGCCTAGCTATTTATTAAAAACTAGGCTATTTTGTCCTTTCATTTAAAATTGATTCATAGTTTGCTGATAAAAAAAAGAATGATGATGTCACGTTTAATTTTAAAACTTAACTAAAATGTCTCTCATGTGTATAGCTTGATACATCACTCAAGAACATTACTTGCACTGAAAAACTCCCATAACCGCATTGAAACAATTGTAAACAAATATGTTCTAGCTGTTTGAGATGATTGTTGCAAAATATTTCAACCTAACTTATTAACAGACTTCAATTCTCAGCTCAATAAAACTTTGGAATGAACTAGCGCAAATCAGATGACTACTTTGAATCAATGTGGTAAACAATATGACACAATTCCACTTGAAATACAACATCACACATACATATGACAGAATCTACATTTGACATTTTTGGCATAAACCAAAATTTGGCTCATGCCATTGCAAATTTTAATTCTTTTTTTAAGTACTCATTTATACTTACAACTTGACATCATTCTCAACCTGACAAAAAAGCGAAAAATTATCCCATCCTTAGTTAAGTTAACACGCCCCTAAGTTAACTCGTCCCTTAGTTAACTCGTCCCTTAGTTAACTCGACCCTAAGTTAACTCGTCCCTAAGTTAACTCGTCCCTAAGTTAACTCGTCCCTAAGTTAACTCGTCCCTAAGTTAACATATAATGTAGTCTAAGGTTAACCCTATAACCACTCCACATAGAATCAAATCCTGAATTGTCCAATGTATTTATTATTAACTGACTTATTCATTTATGATCTGTACATAATATAATCTACAGTATGTTATTTTTATTATCTATTTATTATAATAGAACGCAACACAAACTTCCATGGCATAAGTCTATTCGTGTATAGAAAGAGCTCACTGCGTCTATGCTGTCAAATCAATTCGTATTTTACACTTTTAATTTTTTAGGATCAATTCATATATAATTATTAATGTTTTCATAATAGTTAAAAAGGTAAATGACAAGATTAAAGCAACATATCGACTACATTATAATCTTGAGAATTAAATATCGCAAACATTTTAGTCATTGTGATTTTGTATCATATTTAATATATTTTAATTAGTTTAGTATCCATGCTGGATTGCTAATGAATTTAGTGAGCATGTCACTAAAAGTGACTAGTTATAGAGAAAGCTTTTCTTACTTTCTATGAAACATATATGTTGAGGCTTATTACTGTAGCAGACTACTACAATAAACGAAATCTCACAAAGGATGTTTGTCTCTATATTTATTTATATAAATAGGCCCAGATTTACAACAACAAAGAGCTAATTCAATCGCTGGACAATAACAATATCGATTTTTTCGTCTGTCAATGTTTGCATGTTATATTCGTCGTGTAACTGGATAAATGACACTGGAAGAGCAAGTAACTATAGGGCCTCCTGAATCCTGATGGTCAGAACAGGCAAAATTCTGTATCTTACTCGATCTAAACTTTTAAATTATAGTTTTAATTAGGAAAATAGCATGGGCGTTCACATAAAAAATTCCGCGGTGTGGCGGATAATAATCGAAGTCTTAGCTTGTGAAAAGAAACATGAGTCGTCAAAGGAAGAAACGATCAGGAAGTCTCTGGGAACTGCTGCTTGAAGATCAGCGAAGCCAGAGTCACAGTTACTAAATCAGATTGTCTGCTTAAGATCGGCTATCTCAAAACTCTCAACCTGGCCTTCAGTAGACGGACCAATGAAATAGATGAGTTAAAAAAGCAACACTGATGTCAAAGAGGATCCCATCGTGGCAGACCAAAGAAGTCTGCGTCGTCATCTCATAGAGAGCTTGACGATATCGTGACTCACTGGGCATACATGGCTCCCCTACGTCACCACTGAGGGCTTGTCCTGGTGGAACGTGACGGGGAAGCAGAAGATGACCCCGAAAGAGTTGATTCCTATTTAATTTTGTATTGTTTTTATGCTATAATTGCTCATCATCATCATTATAGTTATTGTTTTATCGTAAAACAGTAACTATAATGCTAACAATAAAATAATGCTGATGATGCTAATGATAATCCTGACGGTTTCTGCAGGTCACATATTAGTATAGTCTACTTAAATTAGAGAATATGCGCAACGGGTGAAATGCTGCATGGACTTGTTTTAAGAAGTGACACCATTTCATAACGATCATCTCAATTAGTGATCGTAGAGTGTTTAAAGTCGTCAAAATATTCCTGGCCCACTATATATAGTTGTTTGATTCAATATTCTTTTTTCGGTTTTCTCTCGGGATCCTAAATAGAACTTTCCCGGTCCCCTACATAGAACTGGATTGCAGAACTTTATATTCCTTACCTCCCCATCTGTAGCCTCTCAACATCTCTGTATTTGATACTTAATTCTTTTACAAATATGATAGATACAAAATGTTATTAATTTCAATACAGTTTTAAAACTTGTACAGGTTAGTATTTCGCGACAACTCGCCCATAGACTTTTAAGCATGCGACATTTAATTTGCCGAAATTTGGTACAACATTCAAGTTAATCATAGTGTCGCAGTAGACCAAGTGTTCACAGACTCAATGTTGGCTCAATGTAGTATTGTAGACTAAGTCGGTAAAGTTTTGGTGGACGAACCATCGTGACATTAGCGTAGATTAAATATTTATCAAAATGAGAAAGTCATTTGAAGAGCCTCAGTGATTGGCTTGTATTTTAAAATGAGATTTTGATTTAATTTAAAAAAATTGAAATCCAAAATAAATTACAATATTAACAATATAGATACTTGGGTATACTGAGATTTGTAACTTTCATGTTTTTTCAAAATGAGACTTTATCTAGACATAAAATTATTTATTCAATTATAAATAAATATTGCATTCATTCATAAAGTACAGTATGATAAGGTACAACACATCTATTATTTGTATTTGCGTTTGTTATGAGACGCCATACAACCAATCTTAATCCAACAAGGTGTCTATCGACCAATGAGAGAAGGTCATTTTAACTTGTCTTTAATGCTGTCAATATGGATGTCCTGTAACATAATCACACAAGTGCATTGAATTTTTCGTATTTTGCTGAAAATAATATTATATAAAAGCATACAAACGCAACGTATCTCAAGTCAACAATTTGATTTGTTTGTCCAGCTTAAGTTAGCAATTAGAGATGTCGACCCGACGTACAATATTTCACTAGCTTACTGCAGCTTTAAGGCAGTAAGGGTTCATACAAATAGTAATCTGCGATTTAGCTGAACAAGCGCCATGCTTCATGATCTACTAGAATCATAAGAATCTATCAGTCAGATTACAGAGACTCGGTAGTAACGTTATTGACATTTGTTCCATGATACCTGTGACATTAAATGGACCCGAAACGTATAGGCCTATATAGATCAATTAAAATATCATAAGACAAAAGATATGGAACAGAATAGTTATTGGTTAATTTCAAAATCAATTTTCAATAATTGTTCGACGTTTACTATCTCTCTAGTTAAGGCTTTTTTTCATACAAAGGTAGAATTAATGGCTCAGAAATAGA